>MU223355.1:1077782-1110357 GCA_018584345.1 Thuja plicata | reverse complement strand
ATAGCCTCCTCTATATATACATATAAATATGAAGGGAAGCATATTTATGTGCATGTGTATATACAAATATATGTAGGGGGAACTATATAAATATATTTCTTCTACCTTGTATTGTTTTTATTATTACTAGTTAATTTTTGTTTTGGCTTCATAAGGACGGTTTAAATTAGTAAATCATGGTAAATGTTCATACCCAGTTAAGGATGAAGGAATGCTTGATTACTGTGAAGATATATTTTTTGGACACACACACACACGTGTGTGTGTGTGTGTGTGTGTGTGTGTGGGTATAGACATATATATGTATACACACACATATCTATACATACATACACATACATACATATACATAAATATACATACATATATGTATATATATATATATATACATATATACATATCATTACATACATGTACACACACACACACACACACACACACACACACACATATATAATATTGGTGCAGGAGAACCTAGGGGTTAGGATTGGGTAGACCTTAGTTTTTGGTGTGGAAGACCTTCTTATGGTATTGTGCTTAAGTAAGTTTGTGTTAGGTTGATGTTGTGTTGTTTTTGTAGTGTTGTGTTTTTGTTGTGGTCAATTTGGTCCAAAAGACCCCATTTATGTTTTGTTAGCCAAAATGTGACAATATGTGGAAATGACACCTAGAGTGCACAAAAGGGTCTATTTGAAGTATGATTAGATCTAGGGTTAGGATAGAAGACTTTTGGAACCCATTCATTGGGTCAGAGCTATGAAATAGTAAAAGATGTAAAAATGTTGCTTGAGCAACTTTTACAACTTTCCAATGTTGCATGACAACATTTGGATAAGAATTGCAAAATTCCCTAATGGAAGTTATGGGTCAAAATGCGTAGTTTTTATGAGCCAAAGGGACATATATAAGGGATTTTTAAGCATTGTACGGAGGTTGGAAAAATGTTGGATACATTTCCCAAGAAGGATTTATTGACAGTTTACTGTATTGTACATAGTTTTTGCAAGATTTAGTGGAATCCATTGAAAATGGATTGAAGCACTTGTTTTTATGTGTAGTATAGTTTCTTATATTTGTTTCCTTTATTTGTAATTACTCCTTGTGATATTTTGTACAATTTTTATTGCTTAAATAAAAATAAAACCTTCCTAGACTCTTCACTACTAGTTTAAGGGTTTAGTGTGTAAATATGGCTCCACGATGAATTCCCACCATGGGATTTTGATGGCCCATGGAAGATGGAAAGTGGAGCCATTGTACATTATTTTTATTTTTGTATAGTTGTAGGAAGTGTCATTTGCTATTTTTAATAGCTTTCCCTAGGCGAGACAGTGGATACCTGACTAGGAGCAAGTTGATGACAGTCAGAGATTGAATGCAAGATTGGATTGGATTTGATTGAGGGATACATTGGTTGGAGAGTGTTTTTAGGGTATTAGAGAAGAACTAGAACTAGTGTCATGAGTTGGTGAATCCAATGTATCAATAATTTCCTTGAAATAATTCAAATATCCCTATTTTTAAGGAAATGACCCAGTTTGTCAAAAGTATTGTACATACAACTTGGTGATCCCAAAACCTAAAAATATTGAAGGGTGTCCAAAAGGGTGTCAGGATCAATGACTAGTTTGGGGGTTACCTTGTAATTTTTTGAAGTTATAAGGTTTTTGGATCCAAATTAGGGGTAATAGAGCTATTAGCCTTTTAAACCAGTGATTCTTGTACTCGATGAGCAAAGTATGAGTAGGGTAGACAAAAGAATTTCAATATGGATTGAATTAGTATGAATTAGAGCCAATACAATCTTGCAGTGTAGTTGATTAGTATTTTGTGTGAGATGGTGTGAATTTACCCTAGTAAGTTCAAGGAAGAATTGCACTACCTTTGGTAGAGAGGCCCTTGGTATTAGGAGAAGGAAACAAAGATTGTTCTCCTAGGTTGGGGTTGAGAGGTAAACCCTTAGAAGGTCTAAAAAGTGACCTTAAGAAGATTCAAGTTGACTCTAGGATAGGAGACTCCCTATCATATTGGTATCAAAGCCTAAAAGATTTGGGCTAAGCGAGTGTATGTCTGGTCTTGAATCAGTAGGTGAGTCAAGGATGGTAACCAACACAGAGTAGGCAAAAAAGATCGATGACCAAGAAGAGTATAATAGACTCCTAAGGAAAAGATTGGCAGAAATGGAGAGTAATCTTGGTGTAGTGGAAGCCAAGAATGAAGAAGTGAGTGAAAAGGTTAAAGAGACAAAAGGTAAAGGGAAAATCAGTGGAAGTAGAAGATGAATTTCCAGAGCCTGATCCAATATTGCAAGAAGAACCATTTCTTAGAGCATTGAAAGCCATGGGTGGAAAATCACTAGAGGGTGCACCTCTGTTCAGTGGAAAAATGGAGCTAGAGTTAGTGATGAAATGGGTAGAAGTGTTGGAAAAACATTTTGAATGTGAGAACGTGACTGAAGAACAAAAGGTGAAGGTGGCTAAGTCTAGACGAAGAGGAGACGCCCTAACACATTGGAAGTTTGTGCAAGATGAGAGGCAAAAAGAAGGAAATAAACCTATTTCCACTTGGAAGGGTATGGTTGCCAAGATTAGAGACACATATATTCCTGGTGACTATGAGATACAACTCCACAAGAAAAGACAGAATCTAAGACAAAGGGAATTAGAGGTGAGTACCTATACTGAGGAGTTCTACAAATTGTGTTTGAGATCCAAGGTGATAGAGGATGAGAGTATTAAAGTTGCGTGCTATCTAAATGGGCTAAGGTGGACTATACAAGAGGAGATTAATTTTTTGACACCTACCACAGTGCAAAAATGTTATCAATTGGCTCTTAAGCTAGAAGAAAAGAGAAAGAAGAAACATGAAGCCACTAGTAGAGGCAGAGGAAGAGGTGGAGACACAAGAGGCCACAGAGGAAACTATGGTGGTAGAGGTAATGATTAAAGACCGCAAGGGTAGTCTAGGTTGACAAAGAAAAATATTGAATCTAGTGGTAGAGGTAATCATGGTAGAGGAAGGGATCCTAGCAACAATGTAGAGGAAGATTCAAAAGTTATAGTAGAGTTTCCTCTTTTGAAAAAATGAAGTGCTACAACTATCATCAATTTGGTCATCTTGCTTATAGGTGCCCTAAAAAAGCAACTTCTTCTCAATCAGAAAGAAGGGTTAAATATGTACAAAAAGACACTGGTAGTGTCTAGTCTCTTGAGATCAATCTTGATTCAGAGAGTGGTGATAGCCTAATGATAAGAAGGGTCCTAATCAAAGAACCGATTAGAGAAGAGCCTAAGCAAAGGATGTCACTCTTCAATGTTAAACGCAAGATTCTTAGTAAGGTGTGCAAAGTGATAATAGACTCAGGGTCAACTAACAACATCATCTCACAGGAAGCAATGAACAAGTTGGGATTAAATAGGATATCTCATGACCATCCTTATAGAGTTACATGGTTGAATAAGGGACAACATGTCCTAGTAAATGAACAAGCAAGGGTTGATTTTGCAATTGGAGGATATACTGATAGGATTTTATGTGATGCATTACCTATGGACGCATGCATTTATTGTTGGAAAGACCATGGAAATTTGATAGAAAAGTAATGCACAATGGGGAGAAAAAATCCTTTTCATTTCAGAAGGATGGAGTAACCTACAAGATCCAGTCTTTGGTGGAGGAAGAAGGGATGAAACCTAGTAGTCCTAATGTGTTGGTAGTTGGTGGAAAATAATTCTTAAGTGATCTCAAGGGGGAAGGTGGAGAGTGCTTTGTTGTTATGATGAAGCCTAATGAAGAGAAGGAGGTTGGACAAGCACCTTTTCCCAAATAAGTACAACTCTTGGAAAAATTCAAGGACATTGGGAGTGATGGATCACCTGTAGTTTTACCACCACAAAGAATAGTAAGTCACCAAATTGAGTTCGTTCTAGGGTCATCATTATCAAATAAATTTGCTTATAAAATGACTCCTAAACAAAATAAGGAGATAGCAAGATAAGTACAAGAGTTACTTGATCAAGGTCTACTGAAGAAGAGCATAAGCCCTTATGCAGTTCCAGTGGTGCTAGCATCCAAAAAAGGAGGTAAGTAGAGACTATGTACTGACTCCAGAGTAATCAATAGAATAGCAATTAGATATATATTCCTAATTCCTAGGATAGAGGATTTGATAGAATGTCTTGGAGGAGCTCAATATTTTACAAAATTGGATCTCAAGAGTGGTTACCACCAAATCAAAATTAAGGAGGGTGATGAGTGGAAGACAACCTTCAAAACAACATAAGGGCTATATGAATGGCTTGTCATGCCATTTGGGATTAGTAATGCCCCTAGCATATTCATGAGATTTATGAACGAAGTGATAAAAGACTACATAGGCAGGTTTGTGGTAGTCTATCTTGATGATATACTCATATTTAGCAAGACAAAAGTAGAACACCTTGAGCACTTGGAGATTGTGTTAAGGAAATTGAACGAGGAGCAGTTAGCCATCAATTTGGAGAAATGTGAATTCCTGAAGCAAGAATTGGTCTATCTTGGATTTGTGGTCTTACAAGGGACTTTGAAGATGGATCCTAGTAAAGTGGAAGCTATACTCAACTGGCCTACTCCTACATTTGGTACAGAGGTAAGAAGTTTTTATGGGCTTGCCCAAGTTTATAGGAAACTCATTAGAGGTTTTAGTGTCATATGTGCTCCAATCCTAGATATTATTAAGGCTAGGTTGAAAACTAAATTTAGGTGGACAAAGGAGGAAGATAAGGGGTTTTAAGTGTTAAAATAGAGATTAACCACCCAACCTATCCTTGTTCTTCCTAGTTTTGAAAAATTGTTCACCCTAGAGTGTGATGCAAGTAGTATAGCAATGGGGGATATTTTAAGTCAAGAGGATAGACCAATAGCTTTTTATAGTGAAACATTGAGTGAGGCCAAGAAGTATTCCTCATATGACCTAGAACTCTATGCCTTAGTCCAAGCCCTTAGGAAATTGAGACATTATCTCCTACCCAAGAATAAGAAGGGTCAAATGAACAAGGTGGCTTATGATTTGATCAGGAGGCTTCTCACTATACAAGAAGTGCAGTTGCAGAGCATAGGAGTGGAAAGTTTCAAAGACCTCTATAAGGAGGATGAAGATTTTGCTGAAGCCTACAAGGTATGCAGTGAATTCAATAATCATTTTCATAGTCAATATACAGAGTATCATTTATAGAATGGTCTTTTTGTTCAAAGGTGGTCAATTATGTGTGCCCAAGTGATCCATGAGGGAAAATCTCATTCAAGAGAAGAATAATGGTAGTCTTAGTGGACATTTTGGTCTGAATAAGACACTTGAGTTAGTTCAAATATTTTACTACTAGCCTAGGTTGCATAAGGATGTTAGGAAGTATGTGGAACAATGTATTATTTGTCAAAAGGCAAAAGGTACTGCTACTAATGATGGACTCTATCAACCTTTACCAATTCCCAATAGGTCACGGGAATACATAAGCATGGATTTTATTGTTGTTTCACCAAGGACTAACATTGGTTTGGATAGCATCTTTGTAGTTGTTGACAGGTTCAGTAAAATGAGCCACTTCATTCCTTGTAAGACAACACACAATGCCAGATATATTGCATATTTGTTCTTTAGAGAGGTAGCTAGAATCCATGGATGACCTCTTAGCATAGTCTCAGACAAAGATGTTAAGTTCATGGGATATTTTTTTAAGACAATGTGGAATAGATTGGGAAATAATATTTCATTTGGGTCTGCTTATCACCCCTAGACTAATGGCCAAACAAAGGTAATTAATAGAGTCTTAGGTAACCTTTTGAGGCGCTAGACAAAAGAGTATGGACAGGTGTGGGATCAAGTATTACCACAGGCAGAGTTTTCCTACAATTACAGTGTGAACAAAACTACTGGAAAGAGTCCTTTTGCAATCGTCTATGGTGTACATCCTAGAGGAGTTTCAAACTCAAAGACCTAGGAAGAATGGAGGGTAGAAGTGGGCATGCAGAGGATTTCACTCAATCTATAAAAGAGGTGCATGATCAAGTGAATATGACACTCACATAAGCCACCCAAAGACTTAAAACCAAAGTGGATGAAAAGAAGAAAGAGTTGCAGTTTGAAGTGGGAGACTTGGTTATCGTGCATTTGAACAAAGCTTGATTGAATAAAGGTGTACCTAGAAAAATATAGATGAGTAGGATAGGGCCTTGTAAATTCTTAGACAAATATGGGGTGAATGGTTACATAATAGACCTACCTATAGATTTAGCAATATGACTTGTCTTAAATGTACATGATTTGGTCATTATAAAGGTCATATAACAGAGGATACTGAGAACACTTCTAATGTTGGGGAAGTCATTGTTGATGTACCCTTGCTACCCAAGATCAAGCCACATATAGAAAAGATTCTGGACTCAGGAGTGAAGAAGAAGACCAGACATGGAGAGTATGTAGGGAGTATCTCATTGAATGGAAACACCTACCTAAAGTAGAGGCTACAATATGGGTTGAAAAATCTAAATTCAAGAATCTTGGAAGAGATTCTTCATTACTGTCTCCAGATATCACTTAACTTATTTTGTTTAGAGGGAGCATGATACAGGAGAACCTAGGGGTTAGGATTGGGTAACCCTAATTTTTTGGTGTGTAAGACCTTCTTATGGTTTTTTAATTAAGTAAGGTTATGTTAGGTTGATGTTGTGTTGTTTTTGTAGTGTTTTGTTTTTGTTGTGGTCAATTTGGTCCAAAAGACCCCATTTATGTTTTGGAAGCCAAAATGTGGCAATATGTGGAAATGAAACCTAGAGTGCATGAAAGGACCTATTTGAAGTATGATTAGGTATAGGGTTATGCTAGAAGTCTTGTGGAACCCATTCATTGGGTCAGAGCTACTAAATAGTAAAAGATGAAAAAGTTGTAAAAATGTTGCTTGAGCAACTTTTACAACTTTCCAATGTTGCATGGCAACATTTGGACAAGAATTGCAAAATGCCCTAATGGAAGTTATGGGTTGGCATAGGTAGTTGTTATGATCCCAAGGGACATATATAAGGGTTTTACAAGCATTATATGGAGGTTAGACAAATGCTGGTTACATTTCCCAAGAAGGATTTATTGTCAGTTTACTGGAGTGTACACAGTGGAATTCATTGAACATGGATTGAAGAACTTGTTTTGATGTGTAGTATAGTTTTTAATATTTTTTTACTTGCTCTGTAATTACTCCTTGTGAGATTTTGTATAGTTTTTATTGCTTAAATAAAAACAAAACCTTCCTGGACTGTTCACTACCAGTGTAAGGGTTTGGTGTGTAAATATGGCTCGACAATGTATTCCCACCGTAGGATCTTGATGGCCCATGGAGGATGGAAAGTGGAGCCCTTTTACATTATTTTTATTTTTGTATAGTTGCAGTAAGTGTCATTTGCTATTTTTAATAGCTTTCCCTAGGCGAGATTGCGGATACCCGACTATGAGCAACTTTATGACAGTCAGAGATTGAATGTAGGATTGGATTAGATTGAGGGATCCATTGGTTGGAGAGTGGTTTTAAGGTATTAGAGAAGCCCTATAACCAATGTCATGAGTTGGTGAATCCAATGTATCAACAATTGCCTTGAAATAATTCAAATAGCCCTATTTTTAAGGAAATTGACCCTGTCTACAAAAAGTACTGTACGAACAACTTGGTGACCCCAAACCTTAAAAATATTGAAGGGT
Organism: Thuja plicata; assembly: GCA_018584345.1. Taxonomy (NCBI): domain Eukaryota; kingdom Viridiplantae; phylum Streptophyta; class Pinopsida; order Cupressales; family Cupressaceae; genus Thuja; species Thuja plicata. Next base: position 1,102,634 of record MU223355.1, on the reverse strand, counting down.
GTCCAAAAGGGTGTAAAGATCAGTGACTAGTTTGGGGGTTACTTTGTAATTTTTTGAAGTTATAAGGTTTTTGGCTCCAAATTAGGGCTAGTAGGGGTACTAGCCCTTTAAACCAGTGATTATTGAACTCGATGAGGAAGGTATAAGTAGCGTTGACAAAAGAACTTCAAGATGGATTGAATCAGTATGAATTAGAGCTAATAAAATCTTGCAGTGTAGTTGATTAGTGTTTTGTGTGAGATGGTGTGAACTTTCCCTAGTAAGTTCAAGGAATAATTTCACTACCTTTGGTAGAGAGGCCCTTGGGATTAGGAGAAGGAAATAAAGAGTGTTCTCCTAGGTTGGGGTTGAGAGGTAAAACCTTAGAAGGTATAGAAAGTGACATTAAGAAGAGTCAAGCTGACTCTAGGATAGGATCCTCCCTATCACACACACACACACACACACACACACACACACACACACACACACAGTGGGTGAACACACAATAGTGGGTTACACTTTTTTGCCTGAATGAACACTGAAGTCTACATTTTGAAAAAACCTTTCAGATTCAGATGCATATTGCCGTTAAATCGTTTGAAATAGGAAGATGAAGTAAACTAGAGTCTCTTAGGATTTTTTGTCTAGATTCTAATATTTTTTTGAAAAAAAAATTGATTTGAATGGTTTTTTTATTTCTCTCATGAAAACTGCTATGTTGCTAAAAACATCATTTTCAAAGAGTTACATTGACTTCATAGAACATAACGTTTTTTCTAAAATAGATATCAATGTGCTTCTATAGTAAGTGCGCGCGTGCGCACTTGCCCACACACACACGTTTGGATGAACACGCAATAGTGGGTTACACTTTTTTGCCTGAATGGACACTGAAGTCTACATTTTGAAAAAACCTTCCAGATTCAGATGCATATTGTCGTTAAACCGTTTGAAATCGGAAGATGAAGTAAACTAGAGTCTTTTAGGATTTTCTGTCTAGATTCTAAATATTTTTATTTTTATTTTTTTAAATTGATTTGAATGGTTTTTTATTTCTCCCACGAAAATTGCAATGTTGTTGAAAATGTCATTTTCAAAGAGTTACATTCACTTCATATAACATAACTCTTTTTCTAAATTAGATATCAATGTGCTTCTTTTGAATTTAGTTTTGTAACTTCCATACAGAGGGCATGCAATTGGTTTGACGACATTACCATGATTATTGCATATTTTATGAACATTTGAAGTTGAGTAAGCTGTAATTTTGACATACCTTGACTACATAGGTTATAACTTGTTGTGTATTTATCAAAATTCAATTTTTTATATAGAAAGTAGGCTCGAAGATGAAGGGAACTATTATTTTTCAAAAAACAAAAACTTTTTTCTATTATTTTTCATTGAACGTCAAACTCAGAGGTTTATATTTGATAAAAAACCTACATTAGATGCATGTCGAAAAACATAGGCGTAATTAATTCAAAAATTATCAAATCTATATTCGTTATAAAGCTCGTTTGGAGTAATTGTGTTATGCAATATTACATCTCCTTATTCTTCCGTTTGAGCCCTGCGTTTGAGCCCCAAATCCATGAAAACTTTAGACTTTTGTCAAACTTTGCAAATGGCCTCTAATCAGAGATTTTTGATAGAAAGTACTTTCAATCAAAACTAATTAGTTTCGATCGAAAGTACTTTATATTGAAAATACTTGCTTGTTTTAACGTGAGTTAAACCATTTGTCAAACTAGTTTTGATAGAAAGTCATCTATTTCAATAGAAAGTTATAGATGATTTTTGATAGAAACCTATGTCGGCCTATTGGTGCCATTTCGGGTTCAGAATGATTACATATAAATAAATTTATGTCTTCCTCATCTTATTAATTAGAAAGTTGCAAAATAATTCACATTTTAGAAATAGAAGACTTTTGAAATTGAATTTTTTCAAATTTTATCAAAATTTAGTGGAACAATTTTGCAACTTGTGATGGGAAATAAAAAGAGAAGGCTAAATAAGAGTACATAACATTATTCAGAAGAGACTGAACAAAGACCACGTGAAGAAGCATGGGAAAGATATTATCATAGGAAACAAGGTATGTCTCTATCTCTTTATCTCTCCCTCTCTCTCTCTAGATATTTTAAGTTGATGGTTATGACTTGTCTTAATGAAACATGTAAGCATGATATTGCAATACCTAATTAGACCTAATTTGATAAAGAAGACCTAATTAGACTTAATTAGACCTAATAGGACCTAATTAGACCTATTATGACCTAATTAGCCCTAAGACCTAATTAGACATATTAGGACTTAATATGAGTAATAGTCTTGAACTAATAGGAACTAAATTATGATGTAATTTGTTATTTAGTAACAAGACGTAAGAGTACCCCTTAAGACCTAATACTTGACTAATTAGTGCATAAATAATTAAAGACCTACTTAGACCTTTAATAAGACTAATTAACACCTAATATGAGTAATAGACCTACTAGTTCCTAATATGAGCAATAGGACACATTCTAGGTGTAATTAGATGTAATTGGTCCCTTTAGGACCTAATTAGACACAATTAGATCTATTAGGACCTAATTGTTAGAGTAATAAAGTGATTCCACTTATTAATTAAATCATCTTGATTTAATTATTGAATCACTTATTATCTCTCTTTTACTAAAGCTAAACTTTAGGCATATAATAATTAATTTTTTTTAATTTATTATTATGCAACCTAGATATTTCCCCTTTAGGGTTTCCCTTTTAGGGTTTTGGTATCCTTTTATAAGGATTCCCTCTTTGTAAATTAATAATTTAATTGAGGATGCTATTGCATTGAGAGTTTTTTTCTCCATTGTTTGCACAATATGTTTCATCTTCCATCGATCTGTTATTTTTGGCCTCCATAGTTTTTTGCTTCTCTCTTTCTGTGACATGTTTGCATGTAGGTGATTCTTGGGAGCTGTGGGTTGATAGTTTTCATTAACTCCAATATGGTATCAGAGCTCTGTCCTGTCATGCCCATGTTCTCTTCATGAGATTTTTTTGGCCTTGTTCTTCAGGTCTGTGTTTTTAGAAGGTTTTCAGTTTCATATTTTTGGTATTTTGGGGGGTACCTATTTTTGGGAGCATTTTGGGCCTAAACAAACCTCACCATCGTGCTTAGAAGGCCCAAAAACCTATATTTTCATACAAGGTTTGTCAGTTTTGGCCTCCGTGACATATGGAGAAAACATTTGTCCTTATGGTCGTACAAGTACAGATGCACATTTTTTGAGGATAAAAATCATCAAAAAAATAAAAAATAGCAAATTTTAATTTTTTATAAAGTTTTTTTTCAAAAAAACAAAAAACACTTTTTATTGAGTTTTTATTAAGTTTTTTTATAAAAATTTGAAAAGCTTGAACTTTTTGGAAAGGACTACATGTGCAGGTATGCATATGCAGGCACTGATGTCAGCAGTCACAGGTCTGACAGTGAGGTTAAATTTGACAGTCACGAAACTGTCATTCTATTTGCCCTTTTTTCATAATGAGCATCTTGTTGTGTTTTTGTGATAGCTTGAGCATACAGTATCGGTTTTTGACTTATGATATATCATCGGAAAGCTCTTTCCGAGTTCTATCTAAATATGGAGGTTAGATTTTTTTATTTTTCCATATTGCAGAATTTTTTCCTATAAAATTTAGGGTTCTTTTTTTCACTCTAGGAGCCATATCTTGCTCATTCAGACTCTATTTTTTTACTTCCGCATGGCATCAGAAAGATGATTCAGTGCTATTTATTTTTCTATGGGTCTCGCACTTAGAATTTTCTCCATGTATCTTTTATTCCATTTTTTTCTTTATGGCGTTCTGGTGGATATCTTGGATGTTTCAGGTCATGGGATTGTTTCCTTTCTGGATATTGTATACATATTTTTTTGTAGCATTTTTCACAAATGCACTGAGATAAAGTACCATCTTGCATGCTTGGAATCTTGTACATTTTGTACCTGATTGTACTCGCACTATATTATAAAGTGCTATGGGGGTTTTGATGTTTGTCTTGTTTGCCATCTACCTTTGTCAAGTGAGTGTTCCTTCCATGATGTTAGCCTCATTATGTGTGTCAAGAGAGTGATCCTTCCATGACACCATCCTTTATATGTGTTTGTACGTTCTTCATCATAGAATGTTTCTTGGTAGTCTGACTAAGTGTACTTGTCATGCCTCTCCCTGCTCAGCATTATGGGGGTATCTCCTTGGAGAAGAGCCCCAAACTATGTCAAAATTACTCACTAGAGGTTCACAATACCCTACTCCCACACAATCTAGGGCTCTACTAAAGAGTTCCCAAAACCCACACTAACAAGACTAGATCTTCCACCAAGTCTTCAACACCCAAAAGGGAAAAATGTGACACAACTAGAACTAACTAATCTAGGGATGGAACAAGGGTTCTATCAATTTTAGACAACCATTTTAGATGAAATGAAATACCAATCCCACACTAAGATGTCTCTGAGACTCAATTTAGACACCTAAGCCTATATAGGGCTACAAGGAGAAAATATGGATTTATAAGGGAAACTTACTTGGAACTCCACCATAGAAAGTATTAACCACCCTCAAACACTTCAATTCATTCACCAACAACACCCTCCAAGCTAGGGCTCTTGACCAATCCCCTAACTCCTGTTGTCCTCAATTCTCTTCTAGGCCAAATAGGGCTAATAGGCCACTTTTACAAAGCAAGTACTTGAATATTGATTAAATTTCCTATCCCACAAATTTTAAAACTTGTGGGATCACAAAAAAAATCCAAGTCCAAGGATTTAGACTTCCATTACACCCCTGGCCCAAGTTGTGCCTCAAAAACCCAATTCTAGACAGTCGCATGTAGATGCCTGTCCAGAGGATTCAATCATTCCTCCCTCCATTGACTGCCTCCTAATCTAAGACCTTAAAATTATTAAATTAAATCCTCCTCCCTTTCTCTCCCCAAACGTTTAGAATTTTCCCATGGTGGAGTCTCTGGGAAAGAGGAAATTTGTATCGAAACCCTGGTTAGGGCCTTCCTGAGACCAGTGGGCAATTAAAAATGTATATCTTTTGATCCCCTGCACTTCAAGACTTTAAAATAATTGGAACATTCAACCAAGACACTGGATCAACTTTTCCAATCCTTCAATAGTGCATTGGGATCCATGCAGATTCGTACAACTCTAAAATACAATTAAGAATACAGAAAATAGTTTGATTTTTATTTATTTCAATGCAAAAAATTTACAATTCATCCACTCAAACCCTAGAGTAAGGTTTTTTTCACCTTTACATACCTTTCCCAAGTGTTTCCAACTGAAAAAAGTGGTTTTGAACATTGGGATTCAAAATTTGCAACTTTTTGCCAAAAGTTGCATTATGCAACATTGACAACTTTTTGTAAAAGTTGTCAATTGTAACTAAACTTATAAAGTTTAGTGTTTTTAATCCATAGGGAGCCTTATAAGGACTAAAATGAAATTCCTACCCTTCCTTAGGATCCCTAGACTATTTTTTCCTAATCTATCAAAAATTGTCCAAATTGACTAAGGTGGACAACTAAGTTTATAACATCACTTAATGTCCCCTTGTCTTACATTTTAGGACTTATTAATAAAATTGGATCCAAGATCCAATCACAAACCTAACCATTTGTATTTGGGTCCACTAATGATTTTTCAATGGATGAACTTGAGGGTGCTCCTGCACGATACTCCCAAGGTGCATTGATCTCAAGTCCTCTTGAGATGAGGTCTTCTAAACTGGAGCCATGCTTTTGAATTTCTTGTTCATCCATCCATACAGATTCTTCCTTAGGGCTATCTTTCCATTTGACAAAAAATTTCTTGTAAAAATTATTTCTTGTTTGTTTTATGATCTTGGTGTCCAAGATCTTCTCAAGCTCCTTGGGTACATGAGAGGGTATACCTGCAACATCCTCTTCAAGATTTTCCACCTATACTTTAGAACCTACATTCACATCACCTTTATATGGGGTTAGATCACAAATATTGAAATAGGGGAGATACCAAGGTGTGAGGGCAGTTCAATCTCATATGCATTCAACCCATGCTTCTTCAATACTAGACAGGGTCCTACTTTCTTCATGAGTAGTTTAGTGTGCTTTCCCTTAGGAAATATTTCCTTCTTAAAATATGTCCATACCAAGTCTCCAACTTGTAACTAAATTTCTCTACTATGCTTGTCTTTTGCTTTCTTATACTTGTTAGCACTCGTCTCAAGTGCCAATCTCACTGAGTCATGAATTTCTTTCATACTCTCTACAAACTCTTCTCCATGAGCACTGATTGGAGTGTTTTGTGGCAACTCTCTGAGTTCCAAGATGCCTCTTGGACTTTGACTGCACACAATCTGAAAAGGACTCTTCCCTGTGCTCCTTTTGATTGATTCATTGAAAGCAAACTCTGCTTGGGGTAGGACTACATCCCACTTGTCTCCATATTGTTTTGTCAAACATCTAAGCAGATTTCCAAGTGATTTGTTTACCACTTCTGTCTACCCATCAGTTTGTGGATGGTAGGCAAAAATAAAGCTTAGATTGGTCCCTAACCTCTTTCATAAGGTCCTCCAAAAGTGACCAATAAAATTTACATCTCTATTAGAGAGAATGGTTTGAGGTAAGCCATGAATCCTCACAATTTCCTTAAACAACAAACTTGCAATTGATGATGCATCATTAGTACTTTTACAAGGGATAAAGTGGGCCATTTTGCTAAACCTATCCACTACAACATAAATACTATCATATCCCTTTTGTGTTCTATGCAATCCCATCACAAAATCCATGTTGCAACTCTCCCAAGGTCTTGTAGGAATAGGTAGAGGCTGGTATAGTCCTGCATTTGTGGATGTACCCTTGGCTCTTGGAAATATTGTGCATGTCTCCACAATATTCCTTACTTCAGTAAGAAGTTTAGGCCAATAGTAGAACCTTCTCACCCATTCCAATGTTTTGTCCAAACCAAAATATCCTCCCATGTTTCCTGCATGCTTTTCTCTAATGATGTTCTCCCTCATTGAACATTTCAGAATGCATAACTGGTGTCCTTTGAACAAGAGTCCATTTTGAATCAAATAATCTATATACTCAACATGATAAGCCTCTAAAAAATTAGAACACACCTTATAAATACCACTGAAATCATCATCATTCTTATACATGTCCTTCAATGAATCAATCCCTACACTTTGGAGTTGGATTTGTTGCACAACTAGAGTTCTCATGCTCAATGCATCTGCCACCTTATTGGAAACTCCCTTCTTATGTTTCATTGAAAATTTGTAGGCTTGTATTGATTCCACCCACTTCATGTGTTTGTGGCTTAGTTTCTCTTGACTGTTTAAGAAACTTAAAGCTTGGTTGTGGGTGAAGACAAAAAATTCTTTTGGAAGGAGGTAGTGCCTCCATTTCTTCAATGAATGGACTAAGGCATATATTTCCAAGTCTTAAGAGGAGTATTTCCTCTTTGCTTAATTCAGTTTCTCAGTGAAAAAGGCTATAGGCCTCCCTTCCTAGCTCAAGACAACCCCTATAGCTAGGTTAGAAGCATCACATTCAATAGTAAATATCTTTTGAAAATCAGGAAACACTAAGATAGGTTTCTCCATTACCTTTTTATTTAGTATTTGGAAGGCTTCTTATGCATCTTTATTCCACACAAACTTGCACTTATGTCCACCCTTAATGGTTTCAAGGATAGGAGCACACAACTGACTGAAATTCCTAATGAACTCTCTGTAAAAAGATGCAAGTCCATGAAAGCTTCTAACTTCTGTCATTGTCCTAGGAGAAGGCCAATTCAAGATGGCTTCTAGCTTCTTAGGGTCCATTTTTATGTTCCCTCCCGAGACCAGAAATCCCAAATAAACAAGCTCTTCCTGCATAAAAACACATTTCTCCAAATTTATAAAAAGCTTCTCTTCATGCAATCTCTTTAGGACCAAGTTAAGATTTTCCAAATGTTCCTCCTTATTCTTGATAAAAATAAGGATGTAATCAAGGTACACTATGACAAATTTTCCAAGGAATGGTTTGAGTACCTCATTCATGAGCCTCATGAATGTGCTAGGAGCATTTGATAGGCCAAAGGGCATCACCCTCCACAAATACAAGCCTCCATTGGTTTTAAATGCAGTTTTCCACTCATCACCAACCCTAATCCTTATTTGGTGGTAGCCACTCTTCAAATACACCTTAGAATAGTAGCTTGAACCTCCTAAGTGATCCAATAGATCCTCTATCCTAGGCATAGGAAATCTATACCTAATTGTGATTCTATTTATGGCTCTAGAATCAGTGCATAATCTCGATGTGCCTTCTTTCTTAGGGGCTAAAAGAGCAGGTACTGCACAAGGACTGAGACTCTTAGTGATCAAATCCTTATCCAAGAGTTCTTAAATCTTCCTTGCCATCTCCTTATTTTGTTCAGGAGTTAAATTTTATGCTTCCTTATTGGTAAAGGTTGCTCCTGGGCTTAAGTATATGTTGTGACTGATGTCTCTAATTGGCAGGAGCTCATTTGGAAAGTCCTTGGTCACAATGTCTTTATATTGGTCAAGTAGGTCTAAAACTTCTTTAGGGTATACTCTCCTTATGGGTTTTACTTATTTCTCAACCTTCTTAGGTCTATCATCTTTAGGCAAAATGACTAAAGCATAGCAAGGGGTTCTTTCTTCCTTCAAAGTTTTCAAAAACTCTTTTTCTCCTACAAATAAAAATTTAGGATCTTTTTGTTCATCTGCAAAATCAGACAGTGGCAAGAATGTTACCTTTTCACCTTTGTGATTGATTATGTAGGTGTTTAGCCTCCCATCATGATGATCCTCCACATCATACTTCCAAGGTCTCCCAAGTAGAAAATGGCAAGCATCCATTGGGACAATGTCACAGAGAACTTTGTCCTTGTAGTTTCCAAGTTGGAGTTCCACCCAAGCTTGCTCCTCTATGACAATTTGTTGTTTCTTAGTGAGCCATGATACCTTGTAAGGGTTTGGATGGGTACCCTTCTCAATTTCAGCTTCTTTACTGCTTCTTTTGACACCAAGGTGTCTATAGACCCACTGTCAATCACCATCTTGCAGACTTTGTCTCCCACCTTGCAGGTGGTTCTGAATAAGTTCTTCCTCTGAGCTGGTTCTTGAGTTCTTGGAGCCTTCAATAGTGTCCTTCTCATCATAAGGAATTTTCCTTCCTCAGGTGGTGCATAAGACCCATGTGTATTGTCTCCTTGGCTCTCTTCTTCTCTAACCATGTTTTCACTTCTCTTTGCTTGATTACTTTCCTTCTCCAGACACTTGGATGCTAAGTGCCCTGGTTGGTTACATCTGTAACATCTTGGAGGTCTTGAAATTCTTCCTCCAAACCTTCCCCTCGAATCTCCTCTCCTTATTCTATAGGAGCCTCTAGAACTACGTTCCCCAAAGGAGTTCTCTTGACTGGTTTCCCTATGACTGGTCTCTCCAAAATTCCTAGGAGTTTGTCCTCTCCCATTGTTCATCCCTCTTCCTCTACTACCAAAGTCTCTATGGCCTCTGCCTCTTCCACTTTTATCTTGCCTCCTCTTGAGTTTTTCTTCAACTTTCAGTGCTAATTGATAGCACTTTTGGATAGTAGTAGGGGAACACAAACTTATTTCATCTTGGATGTTTATCCTCAACCCTTGCATATATCTAGCAAGTTTGTAATTCTTCAGTATAGCTTGAGATGTCCACCTCCTTCTACCTTATACTTTGTCTCTTCCTATTAAGTTGAACTTCATAGTCTTCAGGCACATAGGCTTCCTTAACGAAGGTCACCATCTTCTTCCATGTGCTTACTGGGTTCTTTTCCATCTTCACCCTCTCTGTTTGAGTAAAATTCCACCAAGTTAGAGTAGATCCCTTCAACTTGGACTTTTCTATCTTAACCTTTTGATGCTTTGGTATCTCCTCATAGTCAAAGAAACTAGTGAGTGCATCAATCCAATCCATGACTTCTTCTGGATCCATCTTCCCATTATAGATAGGTAGGTCAAGTTTAGTATCCATGGTCCTTCTTTCCATGGATTTCAAAGTCTTCCAGAGCAGCCTCTATTCTGCAGTGATTTCTTCTTCTTCATCCTCTTGCCAAGGGGTCTCTTCATTACTCCCCTCCTCTTCAACTATAGAGTTTCCACTACTCCCTTTCTTGACTTTCTTCTTGAGCCTTTCCATTTCTCACCTCATCAACTTCCTCTCTGCATCATTCTCTTTCACCACTCTTAGTAGTTCAACATTGGTCATCCTATTAGGAAGTTCACTGTCATCTCCACCTTCTAACATGATTGCAACTTATCTTCCTCCAAAGATCTACTATTTTCTCTGATACCACTTGGAGAAGAGCCCCAAACTATGTCAAAATGTCTCACTAGAGGTTCAAAATACCCCTACTCCCACACGATTTAGGGCTCTACTAAAGAGTTCCCAAAACCCACACTAACAAAACTAGATATTCCACCAAGTCTTCAACACCCAAAAGGGAAAAATGTGACACAACTAGAACCAACTAATCTAGGGATGGAACAAGGGTTCTATCAATGTTAGAAAACCATTTCAGATGAAATGAAACACCAATCCCACACTAAGATGTCTCTGAGAATCAATTTAGACACCTAAGCCTATATAGGGCTACAAGGAGAAAATATGGATTTCTAAGGGAAAATTACTTGGAAACCCACCATAGAAAGTCTTAACCACCCTCAAACACTTCAATACATTCACCAACAACACTCTCCAATCTAGGGCTCTTGACCAATCCCCTAACTCCTATTGTCCTCAATTCTCTCCTAGGCCTAATAGGGCTAATAGGCCACTTTTACAAAGAAATTACTTGAATCTCTATTTAATTTCCTATCCCACAAATTGGAAAACTTGTGGGATCACACAAAACATCCAAATCCAAGGATTTAGACTTCCATTCCACCCTTGGCCCAAGTTGTACCTCAAAAACCCAATTCTAGACAGTCACATGTAGATGTCTGTCCAGAGGATTCAATAATTCCTCCCTCCATCGAATGCCTCTTGATCTAAGACCTTAAAATTATTAAATTACATCCTCCTCCCTTTCTCTCCCCAAAGGTTTAGAATTTTCCCATGGTGGATTCTCTGGGAAAGAGGAAATTTGTATCGAAACCCTAGTTAGGGCCTTCCTGAGACCAGTGGGCAATCAAAAATATATAGCTTTCGATCCCCTGCACTTCAAGACTTCAAATCAATTGGAAAATTCAACCAAGACACTGGATCAACTTTTCCAATCCTTCATTATTGCATTGGGATCCATGCAAATTTGTAAAACTCTGAAATACAATTAAGAATACATAAAACAGTTTGATTTTAATGCAAAAACTTTACAATTCATCCACTCCAACCTTGGATTAAGGTTTTTTTTCACCTTTACATACCTTTTCCAAGTGGTTCCAACTGACAAAAGTGGTTGTGAACGTTGGGATTCAAAAGTTGCAACTTTTTGCCAAAAGTTGCATTACGCAACATTGACAACTTTTTGTAAAAGTTGTCAATTGTAACTAAACTTGTAAAGTTCGGTTCTTTACTCCATAGGGAACCTTATAAGGACTAAAATGACATTCCTACCCTTCCTTAGGATCCCTAGACCATTTTTTCCTAATCTATCCAAAATTGTCCAAATTGACTAAGGCGGACAACTAAGTTTATAACATCACTTAGTGTCCCCTTGTCTTACATTTCAGGACTTATTAATAACATTGGATCCAAGATCCAATCACAACCATAACCCTTTGTATTTGGGTCCACTGATGAGTTTGCAATGGATGAACTTGAAGGTTCTCCTACACCACTCTTGTTGGTTCTAATGCTTCCTTGGTTCGATGGAGTGAGCTATGTATTCAATATTTGTTCCTATGTACTAGGCGGATGCAATGGCTGGGTACCTATGCATTTTGATGAGATAGATCATTTACCATATGGACACTCTTTCATTCCTATTTTTGAGGCAACCTTTCAACTTTGATTGATGAGTTATTCAAGATTTTTTTACCGCTTTCTCTACCTGATCATGTTCTATTATAGTGGAGGTTCCAACAGTTATTTTTGGACAGTGTTTGCAGCTTCATGCATCAGAGGTGTTCTACATGTTCTTCATTTGTTCCTATTTTCTGGGACATTATCTAGTTTGGAGGCTTCTTCAGTCCTTCACTAGGTTTTATCTCTTTTTGGAAAGGGGTTTTTCCCATTGGATTTTCTCCTCTTTACAGAGATTTTTTGTACTTGGGTGCCTGATCAGGCCTTGTTGTCGAGACCCGTTTCCTTCTTTTTGTAGTTGTTTCTAGGTTTTAGCTACTCCCTAAGTTTATCTTAAGGGGGGGCATTAGAGTAATAAAGTGATTCCACTTATTATTTAAATCATCTTGATTTAATTATTAAGTCACTTATTATCTCTCTTTTACTTAAGCTAAACTTTTGGCATATAATAATTAATTCTTTTATTAATTATTATTATGCAACCTAGATATTTCCCCTTTAAGGTTTCCCTTTTAGGGTTTTGGTATCCTTTAATAAGGATTCCCCCTTTGTAAATTAATAATTTAATTGAGGATGCTATTGCATTGAGATTTTTTTTTTCCATTGTTTGCACAATATGTTTCCTCTTCCATCGATCTGTTATTTTTGGCCTCCATAGCTTTTTTGCTTATCTCTTTATGTGATATGTTTGCATGTAGGTGATTCTTGGGAGCTGTGGGTTGATAGTTTTCATCAACTCCAATACTAATTAGATCAAATTACACCCTTTAGGACCTAATTAGACACAATTAGACCTAATTATACCTATCGGGACCTATGATAGGTTATATGACCCCATAAGACCCCATTAGACCCACTATGAGTAATATGACCCCTTAGGACCCAATTAAATACCCAATTAAACCTATTATGACCTCATTATATCCAAATAGAGCTATTGGCACCTAATTAGGTTCCATTAGACCCCTTAGGACCTAATTAGATATAATTAGACCTATTGCCACCTAATTAGATACAATTAGACCCCATTAGACCCACTATGAGTAATATGACCCCTTAAGACCTATTAGCACCTAATTATATACCCAGTTAGACATAGATTAGGACCTAATTAGACACAATTAGACCTATTAGGACCTAATTAGACCTAATTATACCTATCAGGACCTATGATAGGTTATATGCCCCCTTAAGACCCCACTAGACCCACTATGAGTAATATGACCCCTTTGGACCTAATTAAATACCCAATTAAACCTATTATGACCTAATTATATCTAATTAGACCTATTAGAACCTAATTATACCCAATTAGACCCCTTAGGACTTAGTTAGACATAACTAGACCTATTGGCACCTAATTAGATACAATTAGACCCCACTAGACCCACTATGAGTAATATCACCCCTTAAGACCTATTAGCACCTAATTATATACCTAGTTAGACATAGATTAGGACCTAATTAGACACAATTAAAACTATTAGGACCTAATTATATCCAATTAGACCCTTTAGGACCTAATTAGACACAATTAGACCTATTAAGACCTAATTATCCCTATCGGGACCTATGATAGGTTATATGACCCCTTAAGACCCCATTAGACCCACTATGAGTAATATGACCCCTTAGGACCTAATGAAATACCCAATTAAACCTATTATGACCTAATTATATCCAGTTAGACCTATTATCACCTAATTAGATCCAATTAGACCCCTTAGGACCTAATTAGACACAATTAGACCTATTGGCACCTAATTAGATATGATTAGACCCCATTAGACCCACTATGAGTAATATGACCCCTTAAGACCTATTAAAACCTAATTATATACCTATTTAGACATAGATTAGGACCTAATTATACACAATTAGACCTATTATGACCTAATTAGACCTAATTATACCTATCGGGACCTGATAGGTTATATGACCCCTTAATACCCCATTAGACCCACTATGAGTAATTAGACCCCTTAGGACCTAATTAAATACACAGTTAAACATACTATGACTTAATTATATCCAATTAGACCTATTAGCACCTAATTAGATCCAATTAGACCCCTTAGGACCTAATTAGACACAATTATACCTATTGGCACCTAATTATATACAATTAGACCCATTAGACCCACTATGAGTAATATGACCCCTTAAGACCTATTAGCACCTAATTATATACCCACTTAGACATAGATTAGGACCTAATTATGTCAAATTAGACCTATTAGGACTTAATTAGATCCAATTAGACCCTTTAGGGCCTAATTAGACACAATTAGACCCTTTAGGGCCTAATTAGACACAATTAGACCTATTAGGACCTAATTAGACCTAATTATATAACTATCAGGACCTATGATTGATTATATGACCCATTAAGACCCCATTAGACCCACTATGAGTAATTAGACCCAATTATACCTATTAGGACATATGATAGGTTATAAACATGACCCATTGGGAGTTATCTTATGATTAATATGACTCTATACATAGGAAATTTAATTCAGACTTTTGTTTAGAATAATTTTATCTTTGTATGCAGGAAATTCTCAAGAAGCACAACCTTCTGAAGATGGAGAAGGGTCATCGCAAAGTCAACAAGCCAAACAAGCCTAACCTTTAGAAGTTGGAGAAGGGTCATCACAAGCTAATTGAGAATCCAAAACAAGTACACATCTCTCTCTCTCTCTCTCTATGGTTAATATGCATTTTGGGTCTTTCCCCTTAAGACTATTTTTTTTTGTGTGTACATAGCCTTTGTTGACGAAAATGTTGGACAAGGGGCATCCCAAGTTGAAGTAATGGAATTTTGAGAAGGTTCGTCACAAGGTAAAATAAGTATGAGTCTCTAAATCATTAGTTTATTAATTATTCCATTAGACATGAGCATGTTTCTACTTATTTCTTCAAGGTCCCCTTAAGATGAGCTATTAAGAGAATTTTTTAATTTTTTCTGTAGCCCAAGTACAAGCAAAATATGAGAATGTTATTCTAGCTTAGTAGTTGAAGAGAAAAATTAATTGTAAAATCATAGATCATTTAACTAAAATCGACGTGGAAAAATTGAGAGATTATGCTAAACAACCCATAAATAATTCAAATAGGGCATTGAATAAAAAGTCTAAGCAAATAATTGCACAATTTGAGAATCTTGATACACTTGAAAAACCCCAACTATTATCAGTTACACTTCTTAAAGATGAGTTAAAAGAGCCATTAAATTTGTTGGGTGTAGATGCAAGCTTGAAAAATAAAAAAGCGTCTCTAAAGTACAAAAAAATAGTGTTGAAAGTGTTAAGGAAGGTTTGCATTCCATTGGGAAAACAACTAGATCTGTAGATAAGTCCATTTCAAGAAGAGTGATACTGACATCTATTTTAAATAAAAACATGTCCCAAAAAAGACAAATTTCTTCGCTTTCATCTCATATCAGGTATAGTAGGAAGACAATAACACATTATTTGAAAAGGAGAATAAATTTGGATGACACTACATTGGAAGGTAATCGAGCACTAATGTGTAGAGACTTTCGCTCTGATAGGATTAAGGAAACAATTAGGAACTTGGTTACGACATTTTGGACTGATCAGACTCGTCCTTCACCAAATACAAGAGATGTTATCAAGAAGAGGATTGGGCCTAAGGAATATTTGAAGTACACAAAACATTGGTTGGAAAACACACAACATGAATTGTATATCTCATTTTGTAATTCAAATCCTGACATTAAGATTGGACAAACAATGTTTGAAAGATTAAAGCCATATTTTGTAAAGATAAATAATTTTTTTGAAACTTGTGGATATCATATTGAATTTGATCTCTACTATCAAGGGTTTAGAAAGGTGATAGAAGAAAGTGGTGGTTCTCAAAATGCTTTTCCTAAATATCCAAGCCAATTCATAGCATCAATATTACGTAACTAATCAATTGATCATGAAAGACCTGAAATAGATTGTATAAGATGAACTTGTCAAACATACGGGGATTTGGCTAAATTTCCTTTGATACTTGAAGATACTGACATGATGAGGATGGTAAAATTTAAGAGTTACAAGTACATAAAGTTTGAAACGAAAGTTGGGAAAGAATCAACAAGGTTGGAATATGTAGAGGAGGAGATACTTGTTGCAACATTTATGGAGAATTTTCATAAATTGATATGACCATATATACGTCACATTTTTTTTCTAAATGGAAAGCAAAATAGTTCCAACTACTAAGAGAAACTTTTCTAGTTGGAACAATTTTATCGATTGTTGACTTAGCAGAGAATTACTCTTTTGTTTCTCAAAAACAACTTCAAGCAGAATACTACTATACAAAGCATGTCACTATCATGGTACATGTTTCTTATAGACATGCACAATTAGATTTGGATGGTGTTGAAAGTGCATATCAAGCATGGGTCATAAAGAAAAAATATCACTTTTACATTAGTGATGATAAAGAGGATGACATACATTTTGTTGAGCATTGCTTTAAGACATTTTTTGGATATTTGGAAAACAAAGGCCTCAAAATTGAAAAGCATTTTGTTTGGATAGATGGATGTGCAACACAATTTAAATCAACAAGACCATTTTATGGACTATGTAGATATCATCGATACCAAAATATACCACATATTTGAAGTTTCTTTGAGAGTGGGCATGGAAAGGGAGAGCATCATGGTGCAGGAGCCTATATCAAATGTGCTTTAAGAAAGTGTCAACTAGACTATCAGGGATATCGTATAAATAATTATCATGATGTATTTGAGTGGTGCAAGATGCATTTTTTGGTTCTAAATCAGGATAACACAACATCACGATTGGATCGAGTCATACCGTTCAGAGTATTATGGGATATATCAGGTATAATTGCAACATCACTTGTTTTGAAGTTTAAATTTATGTATGTACTTTAAATTTATTGATCATTGAAGAATGTGTATATATATGTGATTTTAAGTTGTCTTACATTTTTACATGTGTCTTGTTCAGGTGTTGATAAAAGATCAATCCATGGATACAACAAGGTAGAAAAAAAAAATCCTTGCATTCAGTTATGAGTACAGATAGTAATGTGTGGTCATTGTACACTAGAGATTACTCATGCTTTTGTTATGACTACATTTCTGAAAACTATGGTGAATGTATCAAACAAAAATGTGGATATGCTAGTGAATGGAATTTGGTTCCACTAGATGTTACTAATACAAATGATGAAGTTGAGGATGAAATCTTTGATGACATTCTATTGATTTCAACCAATTATGACCATATTTCAGGTTTGATCAAAATTGGTATGTGTCCATAAATAGAAATCATGTACACATGTTCTTATTTGCTATTCAATTTATATCCACTCTAAGACATATATCTAGTAAATATACAAGTATGTTTAATTTATAATTACAGGTCAAATTGAAAATATATTTTGCAGGACATATTTTTGCAGTAATAGCAGAGCCTGGAAATGTGAAATGTGTTAGTTACTATTTATTATGTTGAACCAAGGATAGGATGAAGCTAACAAAGAATGAAACATGTGATGAAATTATGTTTCCCATAGGTTAGTAGTATACATTTATGTTTAATTTATTACAATTGAGGTTCAACTTGTGATAAAGTTATGTGTGTTTATTGTTAATTTCACATCTAGATATATGTTGTTGAACTTGTCTGTGCAGGTTCAGTTGTTGTGCAAGGAACATATTTGAAGTAAATCAAAATATTTAAACATCGGATCCATTTTATTGATTATCAACCTAACAACAAGGTTTATCAATATATGCATCTTGTAATTGCCACTATCCTATCTCTTCATCCAGTGATAGGATGTGGGGTTCATAAGTGGAGACTTGATACTGATGACCATGAGAGAATATTAAATGTTATCCAAGAGCGAGCTGAACCGCTTGATGTGGACTAAAACACACATGAAATATGATCTATACTAAATTTTTCACAAACAAGACCGAAGGTTTTCTTCGCTCCATTCTTTCCTACTAGCGCCCGTAGTGAATGGAGCAAATTTTTAAAATTTATAATATCTCAAAAATATCTTAAGGACGTGTATCATGCATGTTCCAATACTTTAGTTTTATCTAGTTGATTAATTAGGTCATGTGGATACTTATTTAGTTGGAATATGAATGTGTAGATCATGCATGTTGCAATACTTAATTGGGATAATTTAATTTTATAGAACTGTTCATAAATTTTATGTTGCATTTACTTAATTAGGATCATTCATAGAATAAACTGCAAAAATTAACTTGGATTGATCAAACACGCACAAACATATAAATTAAACATGTACAACGAATTAAATTAGATTGATCAAACATGTACACACATATTAAACACATACATCAAACATGTATAAGCATGAACTACATAATCAAAGAATCACAGATCAAGTATTTAATCATCAAATGTCTAGGTCTTTAGTATAACACAATGTCTCAAACATCAATCACTGATCAAGTATATAACAC
Source organism: Thuja plicata (assembly GCA_018584345.1). Classification (NCBI taxonomy): domain Eukaryota; kingdom Viridiplantae; phylum Streptophyta; class Pinopsida; order Cupressales; family Cupressaceae; genus Thuja; species Thuja plicata. The sequence goes on along the minus strand of MU223355.1, from coordinate 1,084,087 downwards.
ATGTACATGTTAAGATCAATGAATCATGGATTGAAAGTGCATGTAAACATGATACACATGTATAGAGTGAAAATATACAACACATGTTTGAAACATCAATTATAGATCGAGTATGTAAAGATAAACCATAGATCAAGTATGCAAACATAAAACATAGAGATCAAGTACTATAAGCATGAAGCAAGTGTCAATCATGTCAAACATAGATCAAAAGTCTACAAATCAAAAAATATCAAAGTACAATGTATGTTAATTGTCTATAGCCTAGATAGAAAATATAACAGATCAAATACAAGTACATAATATGTCTAAATCAAATATGAAAGTGGCTAGGACTCATCATGATGACTCCTGACTAAGCGATCCCCAGCGTGACTATCATGTTGTGAGGGATGTGCAGAGCCCTACAGAGAAAGCATGATATACATTTTAATATATGTGAACATCAACTTTTAAGAACTCACATACATAAATTAAATACATTAAATAAATTAAATACATACATATACATCAATAAATTTAAAACTCACTTGTCTACAATTTATTTCATCATCGAGTGAGTCATGTCGATGTACATGATCAGTCCTCAAAGAAGGAGTAACAAGAGGCATCTCCTGCTAGAGAAATCAATTTTTTTTTAAAAAATACATGCCATGAAATATTGAAAATTTAACTTTAATTGTAACATTAAAAATAAGATTTATACCTATGTACATGATGGCACATGATAGTACTCAGACTCCCTAGCCCTGATCGTATCAACCAAGATATCAAGATTTTGTTGCGCTTGGTCCAAGCTCAACTTTGCATCTGCAACATGAGTAGTCGACAGCTGTCCCTCTAATAAAAAATGCAATAGACTGACCAAATGAGATGGCATGGAAGTCGTATAATCATGTGTCAGAAAATCTAGGTAACCTATAGTGGCCATGCTGAAGTCAACATCCTCAAGACCAACATCAGAGAACTGTTGCCCTGCACTCACTGACGGGTCTGTACACTGTGCCTCTCCCTCTGCAACAATAGAGTAGTTGTTGGAAATTAATTTTTTTGGTATGTTATGAGACACTTATGGGTTGTCATTTATGGAAACACATCTGATATATTGATTGCTTGGAATGAAGTTCAATTTTGGAGATACAGTCTTCAAAATGACTAAGTACAAAAGTAGAGATACAAAGAATAATAGTATTGTTTTGGATAGCGAAGATGGAGTACGATGTTTTATGATTAGAGAACTTAGAGGAAGATAGTATGGAGTATGTATGACCTCTGCCTAAGATCAATTTGGTTTTGGTGATGATTACATAGAGTTAGAGAGATTTGAAGACATGCATAGACAACAGAACAACGTAATAGAGGAGTTGAACAAGTAGCGATGATTTAAGGAGTATGTCGTGGACTCCTGGAAAGATAAGTTGGATTATGATTTTGGATAACCTATATTTTGGTTATGTAAGAGTATCGACTTTGTATTTTCTCTTTACATTATTAATTCTATTTTGTATTAAGAGTCGACTATGTGATAATAATTAAGAGAGTCAACTTGATGATGACATATATATATCAGATGGGTTGCCATAAATGACAACACTTATGGCAACCCATAAGTGTTTGATATATTCTTCCAAAATTAATAACAAAGATCATTAAAGAGCTATGACTGGAACTATCTAAGCATTGAAGATGCTTGTTTTTTTCATTACTGAGAACACTTTGTAACATAAGTTTTTTTTGTAAGATCTGTAAGCTCAATTAGCCCATAATAGGGTGTTTTATACCTTTAACAGGGTTTTTATTCCTTTAACAAGGAAATGTACTTTGTAATATTAAGCTCCTAACGATTTCCCGGGGGGTTGAGCCGGATGGAAGGAGGAAGCACATGCCCATTCGCCGGAGGTAGCACAGGCCCGTTCGCAGAAGGTAGCAGAGTTAGCGCTGGCCCATTTGCAGGAGTTAACAGAGATAGTGCACACCCATTTGCATGAGTTAACATAGGTAACACACACCCGTTAGCAAGAGTAAACAACAACCACTGTCATGATAGGAAATCTTTAGGATCTAGGCAGCAGTTGGAATCTCAAGAGGTAAAATTCCAACAATACTGTCAGGATACGGGAATATCAGTTCACAGATGGAAAAAACACGATAGAAGGGGTCAGTTGCAGTTGTAGAACCGCAAATTTGAGCAGTATTGTGAGTACAATGGAATTCCTTACCCTAAACAATCACCATTTTAGCATAATGACTTTCCTTGTATCTTTTCTTCTACGCTTGTGGTTCAGCCTGTCAGTTTAGAACAGGGTAGGCTTTTTTTTCAAAAATGTTCATATGTGGAAAGAAACCCTAATAAGAGGTTAGCCGATCAAAAAGGGTTGTGTTCAATCTTTTCGGGAAAGGCCATAGTTCAGCCAGCCAAGCCCTTTTTTGTCAACCCTCAAATATATGATCATCGATCTATGAAGCATGCATCACTAAATGACTATCTGCAATCTTCAAATACGAGACCCTGGAATACCTTTTCTATTTTTGAACCAGGAGAATCTTCAAAACATCATGTCGCTCGCAATACGTACCATTCGCATTTTCAAAAAATGCCTGGGCGGGAAAACCCCTTTTTCAAATGTTCAGATCCTTATTTGAAAGGGACATATAGCAATCAAAATCATTTCACCACTAAGAATTATTCTGTTCAAAGTAGAAAAATGAATAAGAAAAAACAACCCATCTTTGATATTTGTGATGGAACTCTTCCTGGGTCGCCGGTTTGCATATCTAAAGCTTCCCCAAACAATCATCCCAAAGATAATAATAAAAGTTAGAACATCTCTATTTCACCGGTTGTAACTAGGGCCCCCTTCAATCCAAAAGTTCCTAAACAGATTTGGCAAAAGAAGGTTTTGACGTTTGCAGATGCAGAACTTCAGCATGATTCGAGGAGTGGGAGAAAGAATCCGGTGGTCACTTTACCTTATCAATTACTTCAGCACTCTATTGATCTTCTTTGTCAATCAGCTCTTATTGGTAAGTTTGTTTCAAATTCATTATCATTTAAAGTCATCAAAGAATGGGCTTTTGTGTCCTGGTCTGGTTTAACAGATATATTTTACATGGATACAGAATCAGAGTATTTTGTTGCCCTTTTTGAATCAAAAGAGCATAGAAATTCTGTCCATAATTAGAAGGGTTGGTTTTGTCAGGGGTTTGGTCTCTATACCACGACTTGGAACCCAAATTTTAATCCCAAGGATTCACTTCCCCGATTTTCCCCCCATTGGATTGCATTCCCATTATTGCCTTTAGAATATCGCGTTCCAGAGATTGTTGAAATCATAGCCAACAAATTGGGTATTTTCCTTAAGCATGATCTTATTCCCTTCGATTGCCTGCATCTGGAAGTAAGGGTTTGTATTATTGTTGATACCAGTAAGCAATTTCCTTCATCAATTTGTCTCAAATCTCAATGGGGCGAATGGGAACAGATAATTAATTTTCAAGATGCAATTACAGTTAACAAATATCAGCATCGATTGGGTCATTTTAACACCCAGTGTCAAGTTTGACATTTGGGTGCCACACTTTTGTGCTCTGATTACTGTTCTGATCCAATGAAGTGTTCCAAAAAAGCTGCTTTAAATGATCACATTCCATCTCTTTCTGAACAATATGATGCAATGATCGACCGAGTAGTGGGATTTGTGTGTACTATGCCAAGCTTTGAGTTTGTCTATTTCATCAAGTGGTTTTTATTAGTTATCAAGCAACTCTCTGATACAGTCATTTTGTGGGTACCGCTATCCCCTGTTCCTTAGACTTCTTTAGTGTCATATTCTTTTTGTCAAGATGTTGGGGACTTCCTGAAAAAGACTGGTATCTTTTCTGTTAATATCCCTAGTCAGTTGTTTATTAACTCCACATTAGCAGGCAGAAAGGTTTGACAAATAGTGGATCAAATTATCTCGGAGATAACTGATAACATAATTTTTGGCATAGCAAGGGAAGAAGGTTTTAATGTTAGTGATAACGATCCTTCAAAACTCGACAATCTCCTTCGAGAATTTCAGTTCTGGAATAGTCAGGATACTGATCAATTTCCCAGATTTAAGTTGATTACAGATGGGGAAATTGATCCTCTGCTTATTGATTGCTCAATTAGTTCTCCTCCTAAAGCTAGAGATTATGTACCACAAGATACCACAGAACACCTTGAAATCATCCCTTATGAGGATCCTTTGGGTTTAGAGAAGTGTCTCTATCATCTAGCACACAACACAAATGATAGCATGACAATTCAAGGTCTTAATAGTTGGTCTCAAGCAGGGGGAATACCAGTATCACAAATATCCATGGACATTGAGTCTCACTATGATAATCGAAAGTTTGATCAGAATCAAACTTTATCCATTATGCAATCACCTTCGAAGACCATAACATCCCCTAAAACACCAAAGTCAAGAGGTAGGCCGAAGGGGTCCAAGACCAAGGTAGAAATAGCAGCTGGTATTCAAACTACTTTGGATGCGCGATTTGTTGTAACTAAGAGATCGACAAGGAGAACAAGAGGTTCTCCTTGTCTGAAATGAGGATTTCTTCAGGGAATGTCAGAGGCATTAATGCCTCTGACAAGCGGCATAGGATCAAACAAAGTGTTGATTCTATGCAGGCAGATATTGTTATGTTTCAGGAGACCAAATTATCACAAGATACTTATGAAAAAACTATAGCTAAATGGAATAAATGGAACTCCTTGCATCACTCGAGTTTGGGTGCTTCTAGAGGACTTGAAATATTATGGAACCCTCAAAACATCAAAGGCACACTCATCCATCAGGAGACTAATTGGCAGATGATGAAAATTTTTGAATTTGATACATCATTCATATTGATCAATGTATATGGCCCCGCTCCTACACAGGATAAAGCCAGAGTTTGGGATTCGATCACTCAATTCATCCAAGTTCAAGATTCCCTAGATGTTATTATTGGAGGGGATTTTAATGCACTCTTGTCCCAAGAGGAGAAAACACGGGGTATTTCCCCTCCCACTAAAACCATTCAGGATTTTAATTGTTTTGTGGATAATAATAACCTCATGGATATCTACCCAACTAATGGGTCCTTTACTTGGACAAATAAGCGGTCTGGATTTGCACATATTGCTGCCCAACTGGATAGATTCCTCTTAACATAAGATTTGAAACTTAAGAATGTGGATATATCTTTGGACATTCTTCTTCATCCAGGATCTGATCACTTCCCAATCTCCCTCAATATTACCAAGTCTCATAAAGGAGATGATAATCAGTTCCACTCTTCTTTTAAGTTTGAAAAAATGTGGTTACGCCATCCTCTTTTTTTACAACATATCCAGCAATGGTGGATTAATGCACCGCTTATTGAAGGAACTAAGATGCATCAATTTGCCATGAAATTGAAATTTGTTAAAAGGTATATCAAAATCTGGAATCAACAGGTGTTCAAAAATGTCTTTAGACAAAAAGAAGAAGTTAAAAAACAATTAGAAGAGGTTTATAATCACATTGTCCAAAATGGCATGAATTAAGCCACTCATGCTAAGCAGAAAGATCTTCAGTCAGAATGGGAGGAATTGTGCAGTTGAGAAGAAATATATTGGAGGCAGAAATCTAGAGAACTTTGGTTGCATGAAGGAGATAGAAACACAAAATATTTTCATTTATCAGCCAAACAAAGGAAAGCTCATTCAACCATTTTTCAAATTGAAGATATTTAAACTGGAAATCTTATTACCAATGCACAACAGATTCAGGAAGAAGGGGTTAAATTTTTCAAGAATTTACTTGCTCCTTCTTCTTATCCTTCACCCACGGAGGCACAGGTTAATGAGATCCTAGCAGCCATTCCATGCATGGTGTCAGAGAATGAAAATTCTATGTTGATGGCCCCTTTTCCATCCAAGAGCTTCGAAAGGTGGTCTTCTCCTTCCCTCCAGATAAAGCTCCAGGGCCGGATGGCTTCTCTGCATTATTTTATCAAAGTTGCTGGGATATTATTGGATGGGATTTATTATATGCAGTGGAGGAATCAAGAAAAAATAAGACTATGCTAAAGTATTTTAATACTACAAACATTTCAATCATTCCAAAATTCAAAAATCCAAACACTTTTGCAGATTTCAGGCCAATTTCATTATGTAATCTGACATACAAGATCATTACCAAGGCCATTTATTTAAGATTGCAGCATCTTATTCCAACCATTATAACCATGGAGCAAGGAGGTTTTGTCCCGGGTAGAGAAACAATGGAAGGAGCGTTAGTGGCTCA
>MU223355.1:1057008-1068258 GCA_018584345.1 Thuja plicata | reverse complement strand
ATTTGTATACCTTGACCTAATACCTCCCGCCGAATTCACCAAATAAGGATAGTATAAAAACATTTGATCGATAGAAAAGTTTCAGACTGTTGAGTGCAACTGCATACTGCATTGGCGAGTAGCGACTACAATTTAATTTGAGGCAAAGGTAAGTGATACTTATTCTGTGACTCTGTAATTTTGAGTTCATTATTATTTAGTGGTAACAAGTTAGCGAACACTGGTGACCAGGGAGACCTCAGATAAGATTTTAGGGCCAATAAATCCAAAATCATATTTATATATATTTTAGTCTATTGTCACTTCTTCAACAATTTAATTTATTTTTTTGCAGTGGAAGTCGTTGGAGAATGGAGATGTTGAACAAAAATAAGGGTAACAAGAATAAGGGTAAGGGTCCTGCAAGTGGGGAAATCCAAGAGAGGCCAGTGAAACGAAAAACCTTATCAACATACTTTGGTCATGGTGTTGGAAATGTTTCTATCCAAAATTGGGAAGTTGCTTTATCACAAGTAGATTTTGAAGATTCACAACCTAAAACTACACGACATATTGAAGAAGTGGGCGAACTTGATATCTTAGATCACGATGAACTTAAAGAGGATTTTCAGTTAAATACCCAGAGTAGCCATAATGATATAATCAACTTGGATGAGACTGAGAATGTTAGAGATAATGATGGTGCAGGGAAAAAGAAAACAAAAAACAATTCAAAAAATGATTGAAAGTGGGAGTTGTCGAGGAATTTTCAAATAGAATGGGCATCAAAGTATCCATTCATTGAACCAGTGGATAATCCAATTGAAGATCAGCCTTCGGTAGAATGTAGATGTAAGATTTAAACCAAGATAAATAAGAAGGAAAAGAGGTTGTAGTTAAAAATTGACACCATAGAGAAGCATATGGATAAAGTTTACGAAAAGAAAACCATAGATGGAGTTGAAAAATCAGTGATAAGATGGAAAACAAAGGATGAATCTCTGCATGTTAAGAATGCAGAATTATATGAATTTCATTTGAATATATAGATGAAGCCTGCTCAAGTTAAAGGCTCTATTGAAGCTTGTTTTTGAAAATCATTAGAAGTAGAACTTATGGGAAAAGCTATTCAGTTAAGTGTTTTTTTTAATATTTTGAGCAGAGGGTGTCCTATGACAGACTACCCATCATTGAGTGCTTTAATACACTTTCTGAAAGTTCCTAACTATCCTAACAGTCACTGGTCAGTAAATAATGGATGGGAATGGGCAATTTGTCTTGCCTATGTTGAAAAAGAGGATCTAAAGGCAAAAATTAAAGAGTCAAATTTTATTGCATTGTCTTTAGACGAGGTTACAACAGTAGATAATACTTCTTGGTTATGCATGCATGTTTATACTGTACACAATTTTGTCTGCCAACCTCATCTACTAACTGTTGCTAAAATGAAGGATAATGCGACAGCTGAAAATCTATTTGTACTAGTAAAGAGATCTCTAATTGAATATGGAGGTATAAATGACATGACAATTGCCAATAAGTTGGTGTGTGTTGGAGCGGATGGAGCTTTAGTAATGCAAGGCCACAGGGGCGGTCTTTGCACAAAGATACAATCTTCTTGTGTGCCCTACGTTACTCCCATTCACTGCATGGCCCACAGAATGAATCTAGCTTTTGGAGTTGTTAGCAAGCATGGTTAAGTACAAAAAATTGAAGTTTTAATCAAAGAGCTCTACCAATACTTCTGTCGAAGTCTAAAATGATTGAGGGAATTTAAACACTTTGCCCAAAGACTAATTGATGGGAACAAGCTTTTGAAGGATAATGATACTAGATGGATCTCTTTGGATGGACCAGCTCATCAAGTGTTTTCAGAATATCAATCGTTGCTTGGTCTAATGAACTCAATTCATGAAGAAGCAGGGCTACCCAAATTTGTTGAGCTGCTACGAAGGTTAACTAATGTAGAGACACTCTTAACGTTAGCAGGTCTTCTCCCCCTGCTGGAGGAAATGAGAAATATAATGAAAAAGGCCCAGCAAAGAGCAATGTATATTGCAAAATATGCTGCACTTCGTAAATTGACATGCATGACGCTAGATAATCTCTATCGATCATGTGATGATGTAAAATTTTCCAGCTGGCTTAAAATCACAGATTTGGACAATTCTGACAACTATTTAAAGATTGGTGTAAATGGGGAGTTATGTGCAAAAGTACATGGAGTTGAGATACCAATGTACTACTATGCCAGGGTCAAGTCCGAGGAACCAAGAAGGAAGAACAAGAAGTGAGTATCAAGTGTTAAAAGGGAAGACTTTACCAAGATCATTGAGTCTATAACTGCTTATGTGAAGCGCATTGCCTATAATCTTTCCTCAGAGATTAGAGTAAGATTCCCTCCAGTAAAACTACTTGAATCCATGTCTATTGTGTTTCCTCGATATTGGAGTATGAACAATTCAAAGGATTGTCAAAATAAGCTACTAACTTTGATAGATCATTTTTGCAAAACCATAGAGTTAAATGGAGTAACTCTAAATGGAATTTTAGATGAATCTCGTTTGAGAGAACAATCGGGCCATTTTTTATAGACAATGAGGGAATGATATAATATTATGGAGAACCCCCACGAAGATGGATCAACAACAAGGCTTTGGAAATATCTAGCTGAGAGAGAAATGTTGGTTGATTCAATATCATAACTTTTCAAGCTTGTTGATTTATGTCTGACCATGATATTGGTGTCGGTGGACGATGAGAGAGTTTTCAGTGCTTTGGGGTTCCTAAATTCAAAGCTAAGAAACAAACTAGACAAGAATTTAGAAAATTTCTTGAGGCTCTATACATCCAGGTATGAAGTTCATACTTTTCCTTACGACAAGGCACTGAAATTATGGAGGAATAAATGTCAAAGAAGAGGGATGGGAAACATTTCAAACCAAAGTGGGAGTGCCAGAGATAATGATGTGACTGTCATTGACTCATGTAATGGTACTGGTAATACTAGCATTGAACCTGAGTTAAGCGGAGGTATGTAAAGTGCAAAAAACATATCAAAGAACCAAGGAGGCTATGAAGTTGACAGCGATGAATCCAAGGATCCTGATAATGAGATGATGTGGCAACTTGAACCTTTGTAGAAGTAGCAGGTCCTAGGTATTTATTAAACTTTTTGTTGTAGTCTACTGTCAGTTTCTGTATCTCATCATCATTCATCAATCATGCATAATATAATATTCCAATGTCAAAATTCAAAAACATGAATGTGGTTGATAATCTCATGAATTCTACAATTAATAAAGGTTTTCTTTTGCATTATTCAACTCATATGGTGCAATTCTTAAAGATTTTTTTTTTTTTGAAAACATAGCAATTCATATGTTACAATACTTAGAAATAGATATTCTCATTAATTTATTTACAAATATGACACAATGTAACAATTCATTCATTAATAGTAGTAAGAAGTAGAACACAACTCTGTGTGATTCTGTTTGCAAAGTGATTTGACAATGAATTATGACTCAAGAGTCAATACCCAATTTCAATTTCATTAATTATTACCCTTAGCAAATGACCTTGAATTCCCTTTTATAGAAACAAGGGAGAAACAATAGCTTCAGGTCGATTTGCCTAATGTGAAGAGTCAAGACTAGTACAACATCTCTACAACTATACATTTCTGCATTTGATAGACTGGTTTAGTAAATTAGCAATAGCATTATAGCATCTGCTACATTGATCTTGTTAAAAAAATAAAGTTCAAACTTGTTACTTTTAACTCAATTCAAGCCAATAGATAAATAATATAGAGATGATTGAAACTGAAAGTACTTTCACCTACTATTTTTGGATCAGATGATTCTGCCAGTTTGTTTAATAAGATCCATTCTGAATCGTTTGGAAGGTTAATATTTGTCAAGTTATAGAAGATGACCTGCAACCTCATTAGCCATTCATACTTGTTAGACTAACTTGAAAGCAATGATCCTTCCAATACTACATTCAAATTTGTCAATGGTTTGATGCAGTTTGCAATGCCTTCATGAGTTGTGTCCTGAGGAAGCTTGCCTAAATCAGTCCCCATTGTCTCCTCCAACCTTTTTTTGTAATCTTCTCTTCCAATAAAATTTTTTAATGAGTTATTAGGACCAGGACTCAAAAAACCATGACCTATCATTTCAGTTGTTGTTTGATTCATCTTAGTGAGCTTTATCTCAAATAAGGCAAGAGTTTCCTCTACTTCCTTTAGTTTCTGACAATTTTTTAAGACAAAGGTTTCTTTTATTGATGCAAGAGTGCGGTCATGAATACCATTGCTTTCCAAATGCCTATCACTGGTTGTTTTGATTTTATTCAAAATCTGTTTTGCAGTTTTCTGTCTCTGACAATTTTTTTTGTTATTGTCAATGTGCTCTTTGAGCTTCCCAAAAACAACTGTAAGACTATCATTCAATTCAAACCAATCACACAACCTATCACAAGTCACCTTTATTTTCCCCCAAAGGTCTCTTTTAATTTTCTTGACTGTGTTTTTCATTTGGTCATTCAAGTTGTTTTTGTTAGTTTTAATTATCTTATTTGCCTTGTTTATCTCTTCTCTCAATTTTGAAAACTGGTGTTCACTCTATTTTTTAATTTTCTCTGCTTCCTCTTCCCACCGGTTTTCTTTCTCTTCCCACTATTTTGCATTTACCCTCTCATCCTCTAATTATTTCTTTAATTTATTGTTTACTTGTGCCGCACTCTCCACACTTTTGTATAAATTTACTGAAGAGGCTTTTTCATCATCAAGACTTTTATTGCTCCCTTCCAATTTTTCCCTCACAAATTTTAGTTTTGCCTCCATATGTTCTTGCTGAACAATTTCTTCTTTAGAGGATGAATTTTTTTATCCTTTTCTCTAATTCTTTGCACCTGTTATCTGTTGCTTTCTACTTTGCCTTTTCAATTGCTAGGTCTGCCTGTAACTTTTTTATTCTACCCTGAAGCTTTCCATTCTCTCCAAATTGGTCATTTTTGACACATTTATCTTGTCCACATTTTTAATTTTTGATAAATCCATTTGGAGGGTGCTAACTTGAAATTCAGCTGGATCTATCTGACTTTCTGGTGGATTGTTATCTCTAGTTGGGGGCATAACAACCATGAACTCCATCATTTATTTCTTTGGGTCATATGTGGGAAATAACCTATTTGATGCAGGTTCTGCATCACGAGCTGCAACAAATGCATCCTTCTTCAATGTCTTAGTATTTTTTCTATTCCTATTTTTTGTTTGTTCAAAGTTAGTTACAAAATCATTGTAACAAAAAGCAAGGTTTTCTAAAACAATTGAATTTTTGAAAGGTGAAATAGAACTTGTAGTTATGTATGAGCTTCCACCTGTGGTTCTAATAATTGCACTTTGAGGATTAGTAGCAGTAACACCTTGACCCATTACAAGTGGAGTATTTGGACTGTTCAGAGGGTTTTGTCCTGAAGGTGTGGAAATTGTTGGACTCACAGTCATAGACACCATTGGCATTGTTGTCATAACCTTTTTCTTCTTTACACTGCCTTGATCTCTAGGATCCACTGATTTCATGTATAGTTGTAATGTCTTTTTTGGACCATTAGTACTACCCATGCCATCCCCACCAGTGGTATTGGCCCTTAGTTCAAATTGAATCTGAGTGCTTGGAAAAGGTGGAACTGGATTTGAAGCTGGAACAAATGAAGGTGCAAGGGTATGAAACTGAGTAGTACCTTTTTCTGATGAACTTCCAATTACTGGTTCCCTACCACATTTTGGTGGAGTGGGTGTGGCAAGTGGATACCAATTCCCTTCTCCTGTGGGACCTAGACCACCCCTACCTGGAAAACCCATTTTTTCTACCATCTTTGCCTCTTTGCCATATTTTTATTTTGTGGACGCACTGACTCCAGTAGCAATTGTCACAGAATCCCGCCCATCAAAATTAGTATCTTGATCATCATAATCACTAGGATGTGCTTGACTAGGATGCTCCACATTCTACAAATCGCTAAATATTTCATCCTCATCCAGATCATAAAGATCTGCAGAGGTCTTTGGCTTGCCAAGATTCTTCCTCATTTCCCAAAAAACTTTAATTTTGGTTGCAGTCCAATTATCATCTTTACATTGAAGCATTATGTTGTTTGAAATAGCTTTTGTAGATGGTTGAGTAGCTTGCCGGTAGAAATTATAGGATGTCTTTTGCTGCGCTTTCACTTTCTGCTTGTGCAATGCAATAATTTGTGATGACAATTCCTGTATTGAAATATTATTTTCAGCGACGTATTTCTCCATCTCTTTTTTGACCTCGTCCCAGGACTCCATGTTTTTAATTTTTTCTATCAATGGCATACATTCATGTTGACATTTTCTTGTGGAGCTCCCATTCACTCTAAGATTTGATCCAATTATGTTTAGTGGATCATACTACCAGTGACTGTCAACAACAAAGTAAAAATTTTTAAAAAAAGCCTCTGCCACTTTGAATCCTCTTCTCTCAAATGTGAACCCTCCCAATGAGAAAGGAAAGGAAGGAAATATCATTTTATTTTTCTGACCATTAAAGAGTGCATCGGTGCTCTCCATCTTCCGAACATATTCCAATGCAAATACCCTCTCTGTAACATGTATTGGAAGTTTTTAGGGTTCTACCATTGAACCGTAAAACCTTAACACAGTGTAGTCTTCCATGAAGTACTAGTCAGCCAATTGTATTTGAATTATGAGTTGAATGCAATCTCTACAAGACACAGGCAATCTAGGCAACAGAGTGCCTGTAATTTTATGATACATTGGTGCCAAAAATAAGTCTACAAAATTTGTATAGTTCCTTTTGTTATCACTCATCCTTATCTGAGGTGTCCATTCATATATTGCACTTTGGACCTAACTTTGAAGCTTGTTTGTCTGAAATATTGCATGATGCTTTGCTAAAAGAAGATAGCACTAGTAGGTTGTGAACCTAAATGTCTTCTGTGAACCTCTTTTAATCATTATCAATTGTTCTTGCATGCAATGAATAGTGTGCTCAATAAAATTATATTTTACTGGTTCTTTTTCACAATGAATATGAAAAATCATTTCAAGAATGTTGGCACCCACTTCTTTGTTACTATCCAATCCTAAACAAAATGCTAGCAAGGAAATATTATCCTAAACCAATTGCACAAAAATATCATAATCATAAGGAGGCTTATGATCTGGATCCAGACTAGAACTGCTTGTTATTCCTTTTATATATGAATCTTTATGTTTTACATCTATTTTTTCATAAGTCTCTGCAAGGTTTCCTAGGTCAATGTGCACGTTTGATTTTTGTGCTTCAAACCCTAGGTCCAAAAGACTAGAAAATTTAGTCTCTATTATTGACAAAATTTCCTCATGAGTATTTTTGTTGACAATTGCTTTTATATTTTCATCATAATTTTGGGCACAAAGCATGACAATTTCAAGACAAGGGAATACTTGAGGTAACGCCATGCGTGCTGACCCAACAACCCATGGTGCAATTTTATTTGTCTTTGCCTTTAACGTGTTGTTAAATGGACAAAATTTTGAATCCGTCATTGGATATTTCCACTTATTTTCAAGTGCAAATCTAATTTCCATGATTCCTTTATTTCCATGGATAACAAGATAAAAAATATCATGGAATTAATCAGTGAAACCTGGTGTTTTAACCAGTTTGTGGAAATCTATTATCTTTGTTTCCTTTCTTTGCCCTTTACTCATACTCTTGGTATTTTTTTTCCCATCGTGGACCGTGGTATACTAGTATTACTATTGACTTGTATGAAATTTCAAAAAATTCTACACATGTGACAGCTACAATTTACATGTGTGTTTGAAAATTCAACCCTAATTCTACGACTACAATGACAATCTAAACAGTAAACCTCTAGATTTGAAAAATTTAAAGGGCAGGACGTGGGTGTTCAGGATTTTACCCAAAAATTCAATTTGTGCAACTGCAGACTGTGAGTGGGCAGAGAGCTAAGAGACTTTGTTGCATTCCTCAATCCTCAACCTACAAGCCATAACCCCTTTCTGAATCTCTAATACAATATACTAATAAGAACTGAAAATATAAAAACTTAGGTTAAAATTGTACAATAGTGAGTAGTACTGAATCGTCAGTCGTGACTCGTCACTCATGTTAATTTTTACTGTCACTCGTGTTAACTTTTATTGCTTCTCTAGATATCTGAGGTCACTAGGACACGTGTCACTTAATTGTTTGGTCTGCGGTCAAATTGAGCTTATTACTTATTAAATGTTAAGTTACTCTTTTACTCCAATTATTATTTTAATTAAACTTAGCTTAGTGTACACATGTCATGATTCCAGAATAGGTTTGCAAAAATGGGGTTTCTTTTCCCTTTCGGCCTGAAATACACCGCATGTTGTTGATCTGTGTTCATCCATCGGTCGCTAGTTTCTTTTAATCTTTCTTTATCTTTTAGTCTTTCGGTCGTCACTTGTCATCGAATGACACCGATTGAATGAGTGTACACATGTCAATATTTTGGAATAGGATTTCCCGAAATACAACATACATTGTTGATCTCTACTCATCCAACGGTCAATGACAGTCACCATCATTTGTGGCGGGTCCCATTTATTTACTTTGAATTATATTTATTGGATGACACCAATTGTGTGAGTGGTCACATGTCGTCTGATTGAATGAGTGTACATGTGTCATGATTTCAGAATAGGATTGCAAAAATGGGATTTATTTTCCCTTTCAGCCCGAAATACATCGTACGTCTTTGATCTCTGCTCATCCAACGGTCGCTAGCAGTCACTATCATGTGTGGCAGGTCTCATTTATTTACTTTGAATTATATTTATCAGATGATACCGATTGTGTGAGTGGTCACGTGTCATGATTTTGGAATAGGATCGCAAAAATGAGATTTCTTTTCCCTTTTGACCCGAAATACACCGTACTTGTTGATCTCTACCCATCCCACGGTCGCCAGAAATACAGTTACACGTAACACCATATGCCAAAAATTTATTAAATTTAAATAAGATTAAATATTGAAACTGTCTAATATAAAAATAACTAATTAAAATATTGCAATCATAGATAACTGTCTAATTATTTATTAATTTATTACTAACCATTATTTATAAAATGCTTTAAATTTTTACAATTCCACATTCGCAGTCGGACACATGACACAATGATAATTACATTTTTCATTGACATGGAAAAATTAAGTTAATACTCTTAAATAAATCACACACATACATTAAATATTATTACATTTTTTTGGTTCATATTATATGATATCACAGATTCACACATCGTCGCATCGATTTGGCAATGTGAATGGTCATATAATTTATTATTTATCAAAAGTAAAGTCTTTAGATTTCTTTACAAAATTGTAATTAAACAATATTAAGTCTTCAGATTTCTTTACAAAATTACAATTAAACAATATTATGCAGACAATCTATTATCTCACACACTGATACATGTCTCGTTTCCAGAGGAAGAAAGAAAAATTACAATAATTATTAAGAGTCGAACAATAAAATTTTCATTAATTATTTTGAAAATTTACATCACTAATATTATAATATACTTTATAATTATAGAGTTTAACTTTAGACTATAGTCAGACTGTAAAACCGTACAAAATGGGAAGTATGTTTACCCACAAAATGGGAAGTATCCAAACAGTTACAAAATTTGTTGCCACAAGGGCACTAGTTTGATCATATAAGAAAAAACAAAAAAATAAAATGAAATGTGGAAACCCATTTCAAGAACATAAACACTAAGAGTCTTCAACTCCATCCCTATCTGAGAAGAATTGTCTATTGAGGATAATCTCCCTAAATTCATCGAGCCAATTGTAGTCCGTCTCCTCAAAGTCATCGAGGTGAAACCACTTCCGCAGGAAGTCCCTCCCCAACCGCACCCACTTCTGATGCCACGCTAGCTTCCTTTCATTAAGGTTCAGTAGGAAGGGTTGCCTTTCCACATTGTTGCCTCGCTAGATAAGTTTTTCAATTTCATCAGCCCAAGGGATACCCAACCCCGGTTCTGTGAAGACAACAACTTGGATGTCGTCCACCAAAAATTGATCCTTGAAAACATTCCACAGCAGCATAAGCATGTCTACCTTCTCTCCTCTGAGGTTGAGAAGAGATGCCAGGAAGCGGGACATAATGTATGTGCTAATGTGGTATCTCTTCTCATTGTGAATGAACTCATGGTCGAGCACCATCAACACAACATTGTTAATGAAAGAGCCCACTTCGTTGCAAACGAAAGTGAGTACTTCATCTGGTATCCTGCCCAAAAAAGGATTTTTATCATCAGTGGATGTAGTTCTCAACCTAATTAGTGTGTCCATCTCTACCTAAACTAAAAACCTAAATCTTTAAACTACACAGAAAATTGAAATTTGAGGGTTGAGGCTGAAAGGCAAAAGTAAATTGAAATTGACGAAGAAGAAAGCAAGAATGTCCATTAATAGCCCTGTTCCATATATTCCATATCTTTAGGTAAATCATTCCCATTAATGCATGAGTGTGGGAAATTACTAATATAGTCAGTGATCACTATACTAATAACTATAGTTTGTACTAGTACAATTTTGGAAACCGTCTGAATTGCCTGATGGCTAAAGAATGTAACTGTCACTCTGACAAAACATTCATTTCAAGAAAATTGTGCCCGAGATAAAACTCTAGCCATTAATCTACATCAATCAATGGTCTCGATTAATACATTTATAATTTAGGGTTCTAAACAAACAGGTTTAAGGTACGTGTCAATGGTATCAATGCTCATAGTTGATAGTATAATGTGTGTGCTAAAAATGTGTCACACTTCTATGAATCATTATATCCAAGATCACTCAAGAATGAGGTCTCAAATGGCGACTCATAGCTCTCTATTCATGGAGTGCAAAGGTGTGTGATGGAGGCCCTCAGATTGACCTAGTTTGTGCCCCTGCAAGTACACCATAAAACGAGAGATTCTATATGATAATGCATGATTTTGTCTATATGATAATGGAATTAATCTATATGATAACAATGCATGATTATTCTATGAAAGGAAATACAAATTCAAAATTAATCTATGAAAGAAAACATGAGTTTAATCTAAAATGCAAATGCAAAATTAATCTAAATGAATTGCCATGAATGTATGAGAGAAGAAGACAAGAAGAGAGAAGTTGCAATATCCAAGCTCAAGTGCTCAAATTCTCCTCCAAAAT
>MU223355.1:1028462-1041229 GCA_018584345.1 Thuja plicata | reverse complement strand
AATAAGACATTTAACATTATAAAATGATGGATGTTATTGTTAGGTTGTGTGTCGATGTAACTTTTTGTGCTTATAGATACCAACATGTGTTTAATCTGCAAACAAGTTATTAGTTGGCGTTGGCCCATATGACGCATTGACAAGTCCCATCTTTTGAAAATTGCCAATAAAATATTTATTTTTCCCGTCCTTAACGTTAGATTAGCCAAAAAAAATAAAAATTCAAAAGGCATATAATATTCGCCAGCACAATTTTTTTTTTCCCTTCAACAAAAAATTATTCGCCTCATATATTATAATGTATGTACTTTAATAGAAATTTTTTTGCCTCGCACAATATATATTTCCCCAACATTAATGTATTATTCGCCAATATTTTATGAAATTTTCATTGGGCAGGGAAAAAATCGCATTCGCCTTTATATTATTTTCCTACTTTGGCAAAAAAAATTGCCATCATCAAGAAATTTTTTCCCTTAAATTAATGTACGATTCGCTAGCATTTTACACTTTTTCCTAGGAGGGGGTTTCTTAAAGTTATCCCTGACAGGGTAACTTTGAACAACATGACAGGTAGTTGTGAGGCCTCCTCACAATTTGTAATAGAGATGGACAGAGAGGTTACAAGGATTCTTGACAAGTTGAATGTCTTAGATATTGATAAAGGGAGAGTGGTGAAAATATTTGGTTTGTTGAAGATCCTAATCACTCCTAAGCTATCAATTATTGAAGCTCATCTATGTGACATGGAGAAGACTGCAGAATCACTGACTAACTTTATGCCCACAGAGTTAAAAGTAGCAGAGACATCATCTTATGCACTAAATGGACTAATTCATGTTATTCAGTTATTGGTAGAGTCATGGAGTGCAGAAGTGAAGAGATTGGAATATTCCTTTCAAGATATCCTGAAACTGGTGAGCAAGCACTAATTCTACATTTTTTGTAAATGTTTGATGCACCTTTGTGATGCAGAGTGCACTGTAGGAAGACTTAAGTAGGCTCCAACATCTTATAGCTGCCTCAAACTACTTGTTCAAGCATCCCAATCCCACACTTACCTTCTTAGGGTGTATAACAACTTGTCCAAGAGACCAAATCACTATTTTGATCACAACTTGGATTCTTAAACCAAGACACCAATCTCTGCAATTTATCTTTTAGGGACACTTTCCCTAAACCAAGCCTAAGAGTGAAACTCTTCACTAGAGGCTTTGATCAACCAATCTAAGGGATGTTATACTTTTCTTAGACCCCAAGGGTTGAGAATCCACTAATGGATTTAGTTCTATAGACCCAAGGTTGGTCAAACATTAACTGGTCTAGATTCTCTTGTAGCCCTATCCAGAGGGTTTTTTGAGCATAACTTTCTATCACAGAAGGATATGACTGATCTGATTTGGATTCTAGATACCCTTTATGTAATTTTGAAAACCCCCAAAGCCTTAGCACTTCACTCTACTCCCGCACCACTAAAATCTTGCAAAGCTCATAGGCCTAATTAGCTAGGTTAGGCTTGGATTACTAAGCAAGTGGTCTAAGGTGGGTTCACAGAATGAACAAAAGGACTTGGATAGTTTCCTCTATCCCAAAATTACCTAGATCCACCATTGGTTTTACCCTTCCAACCATATATCTCACATGCATGTGACTGTACTTAAAAACTAGGCTAATTACATAAAGATAATTAGCCTGGGGCTTTGTGTTAAAAATCACATAACTATCATTGAGATTCTGAGCCTTTGGAATATTAAAAAGAATGATCATAACTTATATTTACCAAGTGGCTGAGAAGATCCATTGGATAAATCCCAAGTTAGGATCACATCTTTGGAGCAGACCCAGTAAAATAGGGATTCTCAGATAGTGACCAAACAAAAAGCTCTAACTACTATGAAACTTTACAAAAATGAATGAAACCAACTGGAATGTTAAAGGAACTCAAAAAATACAAAGTTTTGCAACTGGTTTCACTAAATGAATCTATACCGGGTCATACACACAACAAATAACTTGTAAAACTCTTTTATTTCCTTCTCTAAACATCAACATCCATACACAGTGACTTCTAACCTTCCTAGAAGGCATAAGGACATCAAATACCATCATCTTGGTGTTATAGATGCTCAAAGTTGCTATTTTTGAGAAATATTCCAACACTACCAACCTCCAAGGGTGTGGGAGTGATCTAAAACATGAAAAGAACCTATACTAAGGCTTCAAAACATAAAATTCAACCTAAGAACTAAAATGACAAAAAGAGACTAAACTTGGTCTGACATGGTTTTAGGCACCCTTAAGGTTTATAACCTACCTTAGGGTCCTACACCTTACAAAATAGACCCACACATGCACACGCTAGGCTTATCCAAAGGATTCACACCTTATTACAACCAAACTAACATTAAAATAGAAACTGCAAGAGGTGCCCAACACCATACTCCCCATGGAAAAAGTAACTCAAGTCTCTTGAGTTGAGTGGTCTTCAAGTGTATGGTCTATCTTCAGAATGTCTTCAAGGGTCAACCAGGTAGCATCTTCAATGGGTTTATTTTTCCATTTGACTAAGTACTCATAGTAAGTGGCCCTCCTAGTGTTCTTGTTCACTCTCTTATCTAGAATGCTTTCAATACCAGGAGAGTTGCTTGGGGCATTTCCTTGAGTGGTTGGAGTGTAGGAGGCTCTGAAGTACCTGCAAGATCATCAGTACTAACAACACCTTTATAACCATAGATAGCTGCAACATTAAAAATAAGAGATAAACCAATGTGAGAAGGTAGATCAATCTTGTAGGCATTATTGCCACATTTCTTCAAAATCTTGACAGGGCCAAGCTTTTTCATCATAAGCTTTGTACATTTATCCTTGGGTAGTCTCTCTTTCTTGAGCTGAATCATCACCAAATCTCTCACTTTGAACTCTAAGTCTCTCTTCTTTTTATCAGTGTGTTCCTTATACTTCTCAATGGTATGTTGTAGTTTGGTCTGCACTTGTTCATGGATGTTCTTCATCAATTCAGCAAATTCTTCTGCTAGGGCACTTATTTTATCCATGTCTTTGATGTCTCTGAGTTCCAATACCCCTCTAGGGTGAGTACCATATATAATCTGGAATGGAGTCAAACCAGTACTCCTATTGACTGAATCATTAAATGAGAACTCTACTTGGGTTATGATAGCATCCCAAGTGCCTCCATGTTTTTGGGTAAGGTATGTCAAAATATTGCCAAGGGACCTGTTTATAACCTTTGTCTGACCATCAGACTGTGGGTGATATGCAAATGACAGTGAAACATTTGTCCCTAGATTTCTCCATAGTGTTCTCCAAAAATGTCCTAAAAACTTAGGATCCCTATATGATATGATTGATAGTGGCAGTCCATCAAGTCTTACAATCTCTCTAAAGAATAACCCTAATATGTGAGATGCATCATGAGTTGTTCTACAAGGAATGAAGTGTGCTATTTTAGAAAATCTGTCTACCACAACATAAATATTGTCAAATCTAGATTTGGTCTTTGGAAGACCTAGGTTAAAGTCCATACTTCTGAATCCAAAGGTTTTGAAGGGATGGGCAAAGGAGTGTACAACCCTACATTGGAGGTGTGCCCTTTGGATTGTTGACAAACTGAACAACCTTACACAAAGCTCCTGACATCTGTCTACAACTTGGGCCAGTGGTAGAACCTTCTAACAAGTTCCAATGTTTTATCCACTCCAAAATGACCATCTAGGCTTCCATAATGATTTTATTTGATAATGTTTTCCCTCATGGATCCTTTTGGGGCACACAATAAGCTAACTTTGAAAAGAAGACCATCCTGCATAATAATTTCTGAGAAATCAGTGTGGTATTTGTCTATCATCTCAGTGCAAATTTGGTAAGCCTCTTTGAAATCCTCATCCATAGTATACATATCCTTCATGGGATGAACTCCAACACTCTCCAATTGAATAGTTTGGATGGTTAGGTGTCTTCTATAGATCATCAACTACTTTGTTTACAATCCCTTTCTTATGCTTGATAGAAAATGTATAGGACTGTAAGAATTCCATCCATTTTCACATGTTTGTGATTAAGTTTCTCCTGTCTATTCAGAAAGCTAAGTGCATGATTATCAGTAAAGAATACAAATTACTTGGGTAATAAATAATGCCTCCATTTCCTAAGTGATTGAACCATTGCATACATTTCAAGATCATAGGTTGAGTATTTTTGCTTAGCTTCATTGAGTTTCTCACTAAAAAAGGTAATTGGCCTCCCTTCTTGGCTCAATACTCCCCAATGGCTTTATTGCTTGCATCACATTCCACTATAAACACCTTGTGAAAATCTGGTAGGACTAAGATAGGTTACTCTTTAATATTTTTTGTTAACAACTCAAATGACTCATTAGCTTCATTAGTCCATGTAAATATGCATTTTCTTCCACCTTTAATGGTGTTGATAATGGGAGAACATATGTCACTAAATTTTTTGATGAACTTCCTATAAAATCTACATAAACCATGGAAACTTTTTACCTCTGGAGGATTAGTAGAAGGTGTCCAATTGAGGATGGCTTCAACTTTGGAAAGATCCATCTTGAGACTGTTCTTGGAGATCAAAAAACCTAAGAACACAACTTATTCTTGAATGAATATACACTTCTCTATGTTTATCTTTAATTGTTCCTCATGGAGTTTTCTCATCATCATGTCAAAATGCTTGAGGTTCTCTTCTCTGCTCCTGATAAAGATCAGAATATCATCAAGATATACAACAACAAATTTATTGAGAAAAGGCTTCAACACTTCATTCATTAGTCTCATAAAAGTTCCTGGGGCATTTGAGAGACCAAAATGAATCACAATCCACTCATAGAGGCCTTCTATGGTCTTGAATGTTGTCTTCCATTCATCTCCACCTCTGATTCTTATCTGATGATAACCACTCTTGAGATCTATCTCAGAGTAATAGCTTGCACCCCATAAACATTCCATCAAATCCTCTATTCTAGGCATAAGAAACCTATATATGATGGTTATCCTATTGATTGCCCTAAAATCTATACATAGTCTCCATGTGCCTTCTTTCTTGGGTGCTAGGACTGTAGGGACTGCACAAGGACTCACACTTTTCTTAATGAGACCTTTTGTCAACAATTCTTCAATCTGCCTTATTATCTCTTGATTCTGTTCAGAGGTCATCTTGTATGATGCTTTATTTGGAAGAGTGGCCCCTGGTATGAAGCCTATACAGTGAATCACTTCTCTTTTAGGTGGAAAATACTCTGGTGTACTTTCAGCTATGATACCCTTATACTGGTCTAACAGTGCTTTAACCTCTTGGGGCCTATAGCCCTAGTGGGGGCCTTGACCTTTATCTCTTTCACTGGTGTCTTTTTAGGCCTTACTACTAATTCATAACAAGGTGTATCCTTTTCTTTTAGCATCTTCATGGATTCTTTTTCTCCTACATGCAAGACACTACTAGTAACATGTTTTTCTTTCTCACAGTCAGGGAGTGGATTCATCACATACTCAACACCATCCTAAAATATGGTATACACATTAGACTTTTCATCATGTTTGGCATCTACATCAAATTGCCAAGGTCTACCTAATAACAAATGACATGCATCCATCTCTATGATATCACATAAAACTCTATCTATATACTCCCCTATCTTGAAATCTACCCAAACTTGTTCATTAATGATGGTTTGTTTATCTTTTTTCAGTCAAGAAGCTTTGTAAGGGAAAAGGTGAGGGATTACATGCAACTTTAACTTAGTAACTAACTCTCTAGATGCAATATTATCAGTGGATCCAGAGTCAACTATAACTTTGCATACCTTGTTATTTACCTTGCATATTTTTCTAAATAATAACTTCCTCAGAGGTGGTTTTGTAGTAGTAGGTACTCTTAGGAGTGTCCTTTGCATCATGAGGCATTCTCCTTGTTTTGGATTTACAGGCCTTGAAGTTGTAGAGTGGTAAGAGGACACACTTTGACTGTCATCTTCTTGGATGATTTGTACTCTTCTATCCCCTCCTTGTATGCTTGTGTCATTCTTCTCAGCGGATCTAAAGGACTGGTGCCCAATTTGATTGCAAGTAAAACATTTCCCAGTGAAAATACTAGGTCCTCTTCCAACAAATTTCCCTCTGTTGTTTGATCTCCTACCTCTGAAGTTGCCTCTATTGTTGTGCTCTCCTTCTGACTCTTGGTTATTAAACTCTCCTTGGCTTCTTTTGAATGGAACTCTACCATTGAACCTACCTCTACCTTTGAAATTTCTCCCTCTACCTCTGTTATTTTTTTCTCCTCTCCTTTTCTGCTTTTCTTCAATTTTCAGTGCCATTTGGAAGCACTTATGTATTGATTCAGGGTTGAATAAACTCATTTCATCTTGAATGCTATACTTCAATCCATTTAGATACATTGCAAGCTTATGTTTCTCACTCTCAGGGACTTTGGCCTTCAAGGTCATTCTATGAAATTCTTTAGTGTACCCACTCACAACAAGGTCTTTTTGTCTTAGATTTTGCAACTTTTTATGGAGGGTGATCTCATAGTCCTCTGGTACAAATTATTTTTTTATATCTACCAACATCCTTTTCCATGTTGAGATAGGGTTCTTTTCTTCCTCAATCCTTTCATTTTGTAGAAAATTCTACCAACTTAATGCAGGGCCTTTCATTTTGGATTTTCCACCTTGACCCTCTGATTTTCAGAGACATTGTCACACTCAAAGTAATTCTCCAAAGCTTCTATCCAATACATACATTCTTCAGGGTTCATTTTCCCACAAAACATGGGAATGTCTAATTTTTGATCTCTCCTTACAACTCTCTCAAGAGCTTCAACAAATTTAGCTTTCTTTGCACGTATGTTCTTCCTTTCATCCCGCTCTATGTCTTCTTCTTCTTCTTCTTCTTCTTCTTCTCCTTCCTCCTTCTCTGTTGGAGGTCCTTCAACTTCTTTATCTCTTCTTCCATCGTATTGTTCTTAGCTACTTGTTCCCTGAAAATTTTAGCCAATTACACATTAATTATTCTACTGGGAACTTCCTCTCCTAGAGGATCTTCTGTCCTATCACCCATCTTTCACTTCTTCCAAGGTCTTAGTAGGCTCTGATACCACCTGATGCAGAGTGTACTACAGGAAGACTTAAGTAAGCTCCAACTTCTTATATCTGCCTCAAAATGCTTGTTCAAGCATCCCAATCCCACACTTACCTTCTTAGGGTGTATAACAACTTATCCAAGAGACCAAATCACTCTTTTGATCACAACTTGGCTTCCCAAACCAAGACACCAATTTCTACAATTTATCTTTTAGGGACACTTTCCCTAAACCAAGCCTAAGAGTGAAACTCTTTGCCAAAGGCTTCGATCAACCATTCTAAGGGATGGTAGACTTTTCTTAGACCCCAAGAGTTGAGAATCCACCAATGGATTCAGTTCTATAGACCCAAGGTTGGTCAAACACTATCTGGTCTAGATTCTCTTGTAGCCCTATCCAGAGGGTTTTTTGCGCTTTCTATCACAGAAGGATCTGAATGATCTGATTTGGATTCTAGATACCATTTATGGAATTTTAAAAATCCCCAAAGCCTTATCACTTCACTCTACTCCTGCACCACTAAAATCTTGCAAAGTTCACAGGCCTAATTAGCGAGGTTAGGCTTGGATTACTAAGCAAGTGGTCTAAGGTGGGTTCACAAAATGAACATAAGGAATTGAATAGTTTCTTATATCCTAAAATGACCTAGATTGGCCATTGGTTTGACCCTTCCAACCATATAGCTCACATGCATGTGACTGTACTTAAAAATCAAGCTAATTACAGAGAGATAATTAGCCTATTGCTTTGTCTTAAAAATCATAGAACCATCATTGAGCTTCTGATCCTTTGGAATCTTAAAAATCATGATCCTAACTTGTATTTCACAAGTGGCAGAGCAAATCCACTAGATAAATCCCAAGTTAGAATCACATCTTTGGAGTAGACCCAGTAAAATAGGGATTCTCAGACAGTGAACAAACAAAAAGCTCTAACTCCTATGAAACTTCACAAAAATGAATGAACCCAACTGGAATGTTAAAGGAACTCAAAATATCACAAATTTCTACAATTGGTTTCACCAAATGAATCTTTACCAAGCCGTACACACACCAAATAACTTAGAAAACTCTTTTATTTCCTTCTCTGAATAACAACATCCGTACACAGTGACTTCTAACCTTCCTAGAAGGCACAAGGACATCAAATACCATCATCTTGGCATTACAGGTGCTCCAAGAAGTTGGTGTGGCCATTTCCATTTGAGTTGTCATTCCTCGAGCAACATTTTTCAAAAAGACAACTTTTTAGCAACATTTGTTAAAGTTACTATTTTGAGCAATATGCCAACACTACCAACCTCCAAGGGTGTGGGAGTGATCTAAAACATGTCAAGAACCTATACTAAGGCTTCTGTTGATGGGGTTTTGTTGACTGGGTCTGCCAACAATCATAAGTTGTCACCGGGTTCCGGGGAAATTGGCCAACTCCGCCTGCAAAGGCTATCCGGGGGAAATAAATCCTTCGGGCCTTCAAGCACCTGGGTGTCGGGTCACGACGGTGCGGGGCTCGGTTGGGAGAGGTGAATGTTTTCAAGGGGGATAGCTGGTTTCTTCAACTCATCATCTCTGAAGATTCGATCAAAGTAAGGGTTTTCCCGGGCATTCTACACTTAGCAAATAAAACGAAAAAGATCCTGCAGGGTTAGAAGCATTTCATCTAACTACAGTCATGTTAAAATGTCCGGAACATCAATAATACTCTGGTAAACTACACTAATACCGAAGAAATACATAACCATCAGCTAGCATTTTATCAGTAGCAAGAGGAAAGAGTTCGTTGATCTACTTTAACATACCAGAGTAAAAGACATAAAGAACATTAAAACATGAAATACCATTAACTCAGAAGCAGGAATGTCAACAACATCATTGCCAAGAATTCTTCCTTTGTCATTAATATTCAGTCTAGCAAGCACTGGTGCGTGATACAATGGCAGCTCCAGGGGAGCATCTAACTACCAAGAACAGAACAATGGAGCATTGAGCTCTGCAACTGAAACCAGAAATTACTCTGCTATTGCTATGGACAACAAAATCATCAATTTTGTCGACCCTTGGAAATGGGCCGATTTGCCTACTTATACAACTTTCTTCTAACCCTAACCCTATTTACATTATGTTTTAATAAAATACAATATCCTGGAGCCGGTACTACCTGTGCCACCCTACAAAAGACCTGGAGACGGAATAGGTATGTCATGTCAGAAGCATAAGATAAGAATATACATCGGAAGAATCAGTCTTGAGAAGAGAGCCAGAGGGGAGAAAGAAGAAAGTAGGTCCCTCAAGGACCAAGCCTACATGCCTCATAAATGGGAAATGCGGTGCCCTGCCTTTAATGTGCCAGATATACCCTTGAGCGGCGCCTCGAGAAGACCACCCTGTCAGAAAACCAACTGCTGAGCCAACGCCCCTTGATGTGGCCAACTACCTTCTGATAGTCTTTATAACCACTTCTAAAAGTGACCGGTCACCCTCGGCGATCGGGACACGGATCACTTTAAAGAATACAAGATTTTAGATCCGGGACTCCGGGATCCGGGAACTTACATCCCAAAAAGAATAAAGAATACTCAATGTGAGTTTTTTCCCGGCCTCTGGAGAAAGCTTAAGGTTGCTTGTTATCGTTGAAGGCCTGAAGGAGGCAGGAAATGTCATCTTCATCTACACTCTTCAGGCTGGCCCTTCTGTGCCGGGCTACTTCAACTTGTTCCCCCAGCTCCAGAATATTTTCTTTGAATTCGTCCGCCATCCTTGCTGCGTCACAGCCCTTCAGCATTATTTTGGTTAATTTTGCCATTTGAGCCCCGTCTATCCCCTCTGGGGATTGATATCGGGATTGCATTATTTCATCAAAACTCCCCAAAACTGAATCTTTGGGGGTGTAAGTATCTCTACTAAGGGGATCAGCCCCGAAAATCTTTATTACATAAGAATTGAATAAATTAGAAGGATATTTTACATTGTGTACCTTCTCTTGCAAGGATTCTACCAGTTGCTTGGTTACCTCCAATGTGAGGTCAAGTCTGGCGTGCTGAATCCTTACAAAATCAAATGATTCCTCACCCAGAATTCTAGATTCAGAAATCATATCTTCTCCCAAGGCAAGGAGCTCTTCGAGCTCTACCTTCCATGCCTGGTAATTTTCGGCGTCACTCTCCCACTGCTCAATAAGTGCCTCTGCCTGATGGATAACTTGTTGGGCTGTGTATAAGTCTAGGAGAGTGGACGCTAGGAAACGTCGGGTGTTTCCTATCTGTAGGGTGACCCATTCATCTACTGCCTGGGCCTTCTTTTTCATTACTCGCAGGGATTCTATGTCACTCTGCGGTAGTTCTTCCGCTGTAGAGGTCTCCGGAGGAGCCGCATTGATGGGCCGGGCCAGCTCAGTAAGCAACCCCATAAGGTTTGCATTCTTTTCTTTCTCCGCTTTAAGCCTCTGGGCCTCCTTTTTATGTCAGGCCTCTACCGCCCTTGTTGCTTCCTTCAGCAAATTTACCTTGCCTTGATTTCCCCTTTTGCCCAGGGATACCTTTGCAACATTATAATCTGCGGCGTCTGCGGTTGCTTCATCGGCATTTGGGGGAGGTGTTGCCACAACGGCAACTGTCTCTCCGCTCGGCCTAGTTCGTAGAGTATGAACTATTCGGGCCTTCTTTGCCTTTGGCGGGGCCTGAGCTAGGGCCATCATTTCGGTCAGGGAGGGAGGAATCACCAGTGTGGACCGAGCTTTTCTCTTTTTTCTCTCCACCAGCCACTGAGGTGGGAGAGGTGGCCTTTCTGCCAAAATTTGTTCTACCGATTCTCTCTCGCTGTCTGGTGGCTATTGCTCCGCTTCAATGTGAACCTCATCCATTCCTCTCCCTGCCTCAACTTCTCCTGCAGCAACATTGTTTTCAACCTCCATCTCCTCAGCCTTGTCCTGTATGTCTATTGCTAGGTCTAGACCTTGGTAGGCTTCTTTGGGGATTTCCTCCTCGAGCTGCTTCTCTTCTTCTTCTTCTGCCGGGATTTCTTCTTCTGTCGGCAGTAGGGGAGATATCGGGCCAAAATTTAAAGTTTGGGCCGCTGTGATAACCTGTCCAAAGGTTGCCCCCGGGAGTGGCCTTGGGAACGCGGCAGCTGGGTTTACGGTTATCCCCGAAGGTCCAGTTCCCCTAGCGGATGCCATTTGTTCACCTGTCTTTAGTTGGTCCACTCCCGGACCTTGCGTCTCTTGAGCCCCGGAGACAATTTTCGGCTCTGGATCCTTTTCTTCTATCTCCTGCTCTTGCTCTTGCGCAGGTCCCTGTTCTGGGTCTTCTTGGTCCGTAGCCCTAGCTTCTTTCTCTGGGACTTCTGTCCCTGCTTGTGTATCATCCCCTTGCAAGTTGCCAAAATCATCAGTTGCAAATACATCATCAAATTCCTCTTGCAGAGGGGGACTGGCTGGGACCTCTGTCGGCTTTGCTTCTTTCTCCAGTTCCGGGGAACTAGAAGAGAGGATCTCTACTTCTTGGGGGAGGGAAGCCCTTGGCGCTGGTTCTGCCTTGGGCTGTTTGATGTGCTTTCTCTTCCTCCGGGTGACCAAAGGTGGCCCCGCATCTTTTATTGCCGCTACTTCTAGCGGATCCACCCCCGTCGCCTTGACCATTAAGGCTGCCAATGACGGGGAGGAAGGAGGACGAAGTGGCCCGGTCATTAATGGTGGGGTGGCCAACTTCGTAATTAACTGTTCCCTCATTTGCTGAGAAGATGCCACCGATTGTTTTATTTGCTCCGCTATGGGGACTTCTTGCGCGGAAGGGGTTGTAGCTATTTTCTTCCCTTTGTCTGCACCTTGCGAAGAAGTCCCGACCCCCGGGGTCAATCTTGGTACTAGTGGTGGAGTTAGCTTTGGTGCCGGCTGGGCTGTCCGGTGAGTACTCCTGGGGCACACTTTCTTGAAGTAGGCGTGGCTTCGCTCTACTACTTCCCGGGTGAAGTCTTCAATTGTGGGCTCTTCTTGGGCTGCCCAATTTATCAGAGGAAGAGCTCTTTTATCGATCCCTTTTTCTTTGTACTGGGGATCTTCGGTGGGGGCGGAGTCTAAGAAGTCGGTTGGGAATTTTCGGAGCCGGAGCTTCTGCATCATTTTGGTTGTCATCCTGACATAGTTCCTACTCCGCACCTCCACATCATCTTGGTAATCTGCCCAGAAATCCTCCATATGTATTCGATGGGGCTCTGAAGCCCGGGGCAGTGCCGCTGTAATTCGGCCATGCGGATCAAAATTCTTCTGCGCCAGATAGAACTCCTGCAAGTTGTAACTTTTTAGTTCATTATCTGCCTCCTTCGCGGCGGCCAGACTGCATGTGTAGTTCCCACATGAGATTGAGAATGAGACGTTGGGGACCTTTTTAAGTGCAAAGAAGGTATGCAACTCCATCATTTGCCGACAATATTCCAGTAGCACGATCTTGTCCCCACAGTGCCTGGGCAACAAGTAGGGTTTTTCGGAGAAGCCGACGACCCTAATGTATGAGTGCTATTGGAAAATAACATAGTAGTGCCTGTGTGTGTGTATTTGGGTACCTGTTAGATCAACACAAACACTCAATAGGTCATTGCATTAGTATAAATGGTTAGATAAAACATTCAAAAACCACTAATATCGGCCTATTGCCTTCTAACTAG
>MU223355.1:969386-1000724 GCA_018584345.1 Thuja plicata | reverse complement strand
GACATTAAATTGATTAAAAGAATTATGCCAAGCAGTAACAGGGTCGTTTGGACATAACTCGAGGGTATGATCACACTTAGGGAAAACAGGGTCCATGGTTGCGATAGACCGAAATTAGGTGGTTACACACACAACTTATAAAATCTTGGTGTCATAGGGTCTCCGTTTTGTAATGGCTTTGGTGCTTGCCTCCAAGTTCAGTCTTCGTTTGCTACCTAGTGGTGTGTCGTACGACCGTATGGATTTATGTTCTTTTGTTTTTCTTTCCACACATTACCACTGCTAATTGAGGGTGTTATGTCGTACAGTGACCGTAGCAACCTTAAGACCATGCGGTCTTATAACTATCCCTCTGCCCTCTTTTTCTTTTCATTTTTAATTTCTATGGGCCTGTACGGTTGTTTAATGTGTGGCTTGATATCTTTTTCCCATTTGTCGTATGGTCACGAAACTTTGTGTTTTGTTTGTTGGTCATATGGCATCAGGTCATACGGTGTCGTACGTGTCTTTTTATTTCCATCTATACAGTCATGCGGTATCATGTCGTGCGATGCCATGCGAAGTGCTTTTTATCCTTTTTTAAATTCCCATTCATACGGTGTCGTACAGACTCTATTTTTCACCTGGTCGTACGGTGGTCTTTTATACTTTAGAAAATGTTTTCTTTCCCTTTGTTGACCGTATGGCCCCCTGCCATACAATTGCTTTTAGTTTATAGTTTTCTTTGTCGGTCGTACACCGCTAGGTCGTACAATTTTTATTTTTAAATCTTTTAAATGCCTAATTTAAATAGCTTCCGAGTGCCTTTCTTGTCGTCCATCTAGCCTCTTTGGTTTCTTGAGTCCCCTTCCATCCCCTCAGGTGCTCTATCCATCCTTTCATGTGCTTTGTCCATCCTCTCTGGGTGGGTTTTAATTTGGTACTGCTGATGGCCTTATGTATCTCCCATCCGTCGAGAGTGCACAGTTGGATGGCCCCGTCGTAGCTGACTTCCAGAACTTTGTCCTTGGGTTTGTTTTGAATGGAAATCCAAAGGCTAGGAACCATAAATTCTATAGGGACCACCATCGTTGGCCCGTACATAATAAGAAGGAGAATAAAGAAGTTGAAGGTTGCAGTTACGGGGTTCCATCCATCGCTGACACAATTGTCGTTACCAATAAAATTTCCCTTTGATTTTACCTCATGGTATGCCGGGGTGGCTTCCTCCTCCTTAATGCTTAGCATGTTACAAGATGGTGTGAAGAACTCATAATCTTCCATCTGCCAATGAAAGAGGCCATTCATTGAATCTTCATCATCCCCAAAATATTCTTCCAACTCCAAAACCCCTTCATCATTGGGATCCATTCTTCCTTGCCCTCCATCTTCTCTCAATTTCTCTCCTTCAGATTCTAAGTCCAAAGATGCTAAATCCTTACTCACCATTTGCATGCAAAGATCAATCATGTACTTCCTCCCAACTTTCTCCATGGTGAGTGTGTTCTGCTTCCAATTGTGGTTCACCTTCACTGAGGTGAGCCACCCTCGTCCCAAAATAGCCTTGTACCCCTTTTTCTTTAGCGGGATCACCACAAAGTTGAGTATGAAGGGTTGTGTCCCAATCATCATGCGTTGAGCCATGAGGGTTCCGATGGGTTTGATGTCATGCTGGTCCGCTCCCAACAAGTTGAAGGTTGGAGGCCACAACGTGGGTTTCCCCAACTTTTTCCATGTCTCCTCTGGAAGTACATTTACTCCAGACCCACCATCTACAATGGTGTCTGTGAGAGTGGTGCCAAGGATACCCATCTCGACGACTGCCGGGTACCTCCCTTTGTTTATAGAAAGTATCATCATGTCAATTTTAGACCCTCCAGGGATGTCCGTACGTGTGGTATTTGATTGCGTGGCCAAGTTCCCCAACAGTGTCATTCCCAAGTGAGGCATGGTGTGAAGGTCTTGGAGTTTCACCGGTACCTCTAAATGTAACAATTGTCTCAGAATGTTTTGTTCTACCTCCCTCGGGTCTGAGGTGGTGGCCATCTCCCATGTTTCTTTTTGTGCCTTCATCGCCTTCTCTATTTCTTCCTTAGCCTCCCGTGCCAGTTGTTTTTCTATTCGAGGGTCTGGATATGTGGTTTGCTTTGCTTGCCCTCTGGTGATGGTTAGTATTGTATTCATTCTTCCATCTATGTCTAGCCAATTAATGCTAGATTTTGGGCAGTTGGCATCCTCATGGTTGCCAGGACCACACCAGCAGCATAGCTTCTGTGGGGTGTCACCCTTTTCGCAGTCTTTTGCAAAGTGGCCCCATTGATTACAAGATTGACACTGGATCACCGGCTAACCCTTGGAGTCATATTGTATTCGACTCCTTGTGTTGGTGTTATTGTTACTACCCCTTCTGCCATCACGTTGGTTGCCTCTGTACCCACCCGATGTAGATGGTTGCTCTTGGGCAAATAGCACTTGTTGATTCCTCACTTTCATGTTGTATGGGCATTCCTTGGTGGAATGGCCCATGATCTAGAAAATATCACACAATGCATTTTTGGGACATGACCCCTTTGTATGGTCGCTCTCCTTGCAATCCATACACCACATGTCATCTTCCCCCTTGCTGGTACCCCCTTTCATGGTCTTGAACTCCTTCATCATTCTCTCCATGTCCTTTTGGAGTGCCATGACTTTTTTCTTCAACTCGCCGTCATTGTGACTATCATCGTCCATTGTGTCATCTTCGTCAGAAGAAGACTTGCTTCTTTTCTTCTTGGAGGTCTTCTGTTTTCTCTCTAAGTTCATCGCCCGGTTATAGGCATCTTCATATGAGGTGGGGGGAACTATCTTCATTTTCCTCTGTAGGTTCAATTTCAGGCCCTCCATGAACCATCCTTTCTTTAGGCCATCTGCTGGCTGGCTCTCCATTTTTCTGACTAACTCCTTCAGTCGGCAGCTATAGGCCCACGCAGTCTCCTTCTTGCCTTGTTTGGTATCATATATCTCAAAAACAATTTCATTGTCATCCCTCAGGAGTTGAAACTCCTTTTGGAATTCTTTCTTGAGTTTGTCCCAAGTGGTCACCGTTGTTTTGTCCACATCGGAGTACCAGTCGATGGCTACCCCTCTGAGTGTGGCAAGAAACTGTTTCACCCATTCTACCTAGTTGGTGACTCTATTCGCAGACCAGATTGTCTCACACATACAACAATGTCATACTGGATCTTCCTTTCCATCTCTGTGGAATTTTGGCAACTTCTCCTTGTTGGTCGCCATGTTTACTTTTCTAGGCGCCGACTGTGTTTGCAGGACCAGCTGTGTTACAGGCTGGGATGGTACTATCAGCGTGGGTACCCCAAAATTATTTGGTACCATGCCACTTGATGTCCCTGAACTACTGGAACTATCTAGGCCTGGTGGGATACTATGATACCTGTTCCCCTCGGTCAATTCGATACTTGCAGCGACAGTGGTATCCTGAGCCTCCCTCTATATGGCTTCCTCTTCTTCCTTCCTTCGGGCTTCTCTTGCTTCCGTCTGTGGGGTTAAGGTTCAAAACCCAAAAAAGCTCCTTGTTTCCTCTAGGCAGTCCTCATCACTTCTCCCAACCTCCTGGTTAGATACCTCTAGACCCTCGCCTTCACTTACTCCCTTCGATAGTCCTTTGACGCATCTTCTGTGTCTCTCCCTTCACTCGGCTTGCTATTGTGCGAGTACGGATTTTCTATCGGCTTGTTCCTCCTCGAGTTCCTTCTTTCTATTTTTATTCAGTTGATTGGGCATGAATTCTTTGCTCACTTCTCCACAACGCAATTATCAACACATCAATTTTTTTAATTTTTTTCCCTTCCCGAGTACGTCTAGGTAGCGGCGCCAAATGTTTACCCGCTGGGGTAAACTAGTTTACTGGTGCATAGATGTTGTATGGAAATACAATACATTTCCAATAGTCTCCATCAGCATATCTCCGAAGATAAAATACATCGCTTATATAAAACCTGAAGGGGTGTGACCAACCGTCACCATCGATTCCCAACTGTCGTCCGGTAGTAACTAAGTATCGTTGGCTACACATAATATAACTAACATAGCATTAAGTAAACTCTAATGCTAGCAATCCTTTTTATTTTCCTTTTTAGCCAATCCCTTCACGACATCCACTCTAGACACATGATTATGGTCTGCGATGCATTCTCTTTTATGGTAAAGGTGATTAATTTTTCTAGAGCTCCCATATTGCAATCTACATCGGGCACCATTCCTCCCTGACTTGCATTACTCTTAACCCATGTGTCCATCCATGATAGGGTACTACTCACCTATTTGCAAGGATTTTTAAGATCCATTAAGCAAACTGCATAATCCTTTGAATCTGTTTGAAGGAAACATCCAACCCTAAATCATGTGAATAAAAATTCCCTAAGGTATAGCATCAGGGTGGTGGAAACAAGGAGTGTGTGAACTGTAAAACAATGAGAAGAACAGATGGACTCAATCATCTTGCATCCTTAAGGAGGAGTACTAACCATCCATTACTCATCCTAGGTCGTTCATTCTAGATATGTAACACCTTCAACGCAATTATCAAGCTACATAGAGTGGACACAAATAAATGAAATAAAATAAACACATTAGTTTGAAATCATACACTACCCACACCAGACACACACACACACACACACACACACACACACACACACACACACACACATGCATTCAGAATAGCAGAAAGTACAAAAATAAAGTGATATATACAAGACAATGATTAAAATAGAAGTATTTGATCTAAAGAAATTTTTGAAGAAAAAAACTTCAGTTTTGATGAGTAAATCCTTCTCCAATACTGATCTGAAACCTGCATCAATGTTGATCTGAAACTAGGAAAATATTTCGTTTGGAATAATCAACAAAATGGATATCACTTAACGAGAATCTGTAGTGACCACATCATCATGGATTATATGAGAACCACACAAAATAGGATAACTCCAACCTGTAATGGCCAACCAAAAGTCATGACCAAGCAGAAATAAAACTTGAGACTTTTTACATTTTGTGGCCACCCAAAAAATCTCATACACAATCTATTTATATCATTCGTTGGTTTCTTGTAATTTCACCATAATCAATAGTAACATTTGGCCCAAATAAAATATTAAAATATAAATGAAGGATGTTATGCATTAGTTAAAGGAAACCCAAATAGTAAAGAATCACAATATGCAAACAAACTAATTGCTTAAATTTTCAATAGTTATACCCAACAAGTTAATCCCAATTAACATTGGCATTCAAATAGCCATTATTGACAATTCAGGTCTAGTTAAGTAGTTGTAATTAGGGAAAATTATTAGTATGCGAATATGAAAAGCTCAAGCACGGAAAGCTTCAAATCATACTCAAAATAACCCTAATCTTCAATGAAGCATTTAAACAAAATTTGCATAAAAAGGGAATAATGTGAAAATATAGAAATTCAAATTTTGCAAACTCAATAGCGCTCCATTCTTCTTCTTTCTCCTCCAAATTAATGTTTCTCTTGATAGGACAATTGTACTAATAACATTTAAAAATCAAATAGTGAAAATATGATAAAAATGAGGATACTCAAATCATGGTTAGCCACAAAATGAAGTAGAAAGCCCACTAAATAGAAAATTGACTTGAAAAAACAACAAACACAAATAAGAAATGAACAGATAGAGGGAAAAGAAGAGCCAATAGACAATAGTACAAGCCAAATAATAAAATCAATTTCTAAATTTCCCTCCATAAGCCCAAAGTCATTTAAATAAAATCATATTTAAATGTGAAAATAAAACCAATTTGAATATTCAAATGTAAAATAAAAGACAAAAAGACATAAATAAATGAAATGTATTTATGTCTAAGGAGATAGACATAGGAAGATTAATTAAAATATTAATTCTCTAAGAATAAATATTAGGATATTAATCAAATGATTATCCAAATTATTTAATTAAACCTAAGTCAAAATGGCAAAATGCGACAGAATGACTTAAAAAAATGGGCGGATGGAAAAATAAATCAAAATTATTTTAAATAATCTAAAATTATCCAAAATGAGTCAAAATTGATCAAATGAATGATGACTAAAAAGGGGACCTATCGAAAATGACCATTTTAAAGTGGTTATTGATTTAATGGTCATTAAACTTGTGTTTAGCTTGTTATAGGAAAGAGAAATTGAATTATGAGTTTGTAATGGATAGGGAACCAATATGGATTTGTTTCTATTGTCAATCCTTGGATATAAACAAACTTAAAGTAAATTTAATTTATTTTATTTGTATTGGATCTCTTCTGTCTTCGTGTTTCAATTATTCTAGTTTCTCGTGTCTTCATGAAACATAAAGGTATAGAAATTATGTTCAAAATAAATCTATTTGTCATTCCTCTATGTGTTTTAAATGGAGGTACTTTAATTTTATTTGTCCTTGGCAATATTCAAAGCAAATGGAATTATGCTTGAATCTAATAGAATGTTAAAAATATATTATTCATACATCCAAGCACAATCCAATTTATATTGATCTCTCGCTTATTGTTTGGTACAAGTTTTCTAATAAACTCAAACCTACAATTAGCAACACCCTCCTTAGTCCCATGGATCTCAAAGTGTAGAAGGATTTTATAGCCTTATCTTGTCCTTGGTTTCATTATTGCACAACATCCTTATCCAAAACTTTTTTATCCCACTTTTTAGGCATTGTGTTGTTCCTTGGGATTGGGGGTTGCAAGAGAAAACACCAACAAGTGGGTGGAGTAGTATGGATCATAGGGGAAGAAAGGAGAGGAGGAAGTATGGAGTGGGAAGAATGAGAGAATCATAGAGGATAGGGAGGTTTCAAGGGCCATAGAGAGGAGAGAACAAACTGTAAATAGTGAAAAATATGAAGGCCAAAAGATTGAGTAGAGGGATAATGTGTAGAGAGAGACCATTAAAAGACCATATTTGTAATCACATGCTTTGTATTTTTTAATGTATGTATGCTAAAAAAAATTTATATGAATAACATTATTTTATTGGTAGTGCGTCTAAGTGTTGATTTAGAATGGAGAGTCTTCGTTTCTATTTTTGTGTTTTGAGATTTGAATATGCGGGTCAAGAGAAACATTTCCAGCATCATTACATGATATCCTTTGTGTGCCCTCATTATCAACTAATCTCTTATTAGTACATCAAATCACTCACGTAGGTTTAGGAAAGTAAGTTGAGTTTTCTCCTTATCAATATCAATTTGGGAGTTGTACAATGATTCTACAATTGTTGTTGGAAGACTAGATCATCAGACACAACTTTATCTACTTTATCACTTTCTTCTCAATCCTCTATCTATTGTGATCATTCATTCTGATGAATTAATGTGTGGAACCAACAATTTGGCCACTTAAACTACCGCTACTTGTAACAACTCGGTCAACATAACATAGATACATTATTAAACCCAAAAAAAATTCTACTAGTGTTTGTGAGGTATTCATTCTTGGAAAGCATCCAAAAGAGACATTTAACAAAGTTAAATATTTGATAGCTTCATAGATTTTATATTTAATATGGTTAGTCCATTTCCACATCCATCTTTTAGTAGAGCCTGATATATTTTGACCTTTTATCGATGACTATTCTATGTACACTTTTATATTTTTTTCAAATAAAGTCTAAGATATTTGATTCATTCTTATACTTTGAAGCATTTCTAGAAAAATAATATAGGAAATCTATCCATGTTCTACATACAAATAATGGGGGAAATATTTTATAATAGGTTGAGGAGTTTTTTGCTTAAAAGGACATTGACTTGTAACATACATTTCCCTATAGTCCTAAACAAAGTAGAGTTATAGAATAGAAAAATTGTTCCTTGAAAGAAATATCTAAATGAATAATACACTCTAAATCTTTGGCACCACCATGCTCAGAAAAAGACATTAACTATCGGTTTCATGTCTAGAACCAAGATCCTTAAAAAGCTATGAAGGGAGTTATTTCCTTTGAAGCTTGGACTACTCATCAGCCCTCTATTAAGCACTTTAAACTATTTGGTTCTCATGCATGGGCTAGTATTCTAGCAGAACAATGCAAGCCCATGTATCCAAAGAGAAAGTATCTCATATTTCTTGGATACCCAAATGATGCTACATACTACATATTTCTTGATCCTACAACTCATGAGTTATGCATTGAAATTAATGCTCATCAAGGGAGAGTAGTTGTATCTCTTCTTCTAGCACTTCTCTGACCACTAGCACTTTGGAACCATTATATCATGATGATAGTTACTCTGAGGATATTAATCGCCCTACTTTGAATGAAGAGTCATCTTTTAACATTTTATATGATGATAGTAATGATGAGGTCCAAATTCCTTCCACAATCATTGTTTAGAGGATGATGATAATCCTCTAATTTTATAGCCTTTGGAACTCTTTTAGCTCATCATACACTGGAGTTAGTAGGTGACAAGGTTGGTGATCCTATTGATGAGACAAGAATAAGGGGAGAATATCAACAGACTCTAGATCTCTTCATTTCTTCACCTTTTAATCCATACTCTTTTTGTTAAGCCTCAAGTTTCCTTGAGTTGTATGTAGCTTTGCAGGAAGACTTTAATTCCTTGGAGAGGAATCAACACATGGGATCTTGTCCCTCTTCCTAGGAGAATAAAAGTTGTTTTATATAAGTGGATCTATTGGAAAAAAATTCTCTAGATGGTTTAGTTAATAAACATAAACATTTCTTGGTTGCCAAAGACTTCTCTTAGGTTTTTGGTATTGATTACATTGAGAGTTTTGCACCAGTTGCCAAAATGAATTCCATCTAACCCATCCTTACTATTTTTGGAGCTCATAGATGAAACTTCATTAGGTGGATGTGAAGAGTGCCTTTATTCATGGTAACCTTTAGAAGGAAATATACATGGAACAATGACATGAGTTTTATTAGGATCCTTCTCTCATTTTTCATCTTTGGAAGTCTCTCTATGGTCTCAACCGCAAGGCTTGGTGTGCCAATATGAACTCCTTTCTTTTGATAGTTGGGTTCACCAAGTACCATTTTGATCCAAACATCTATATTTTGTAGGAAGATGATACTCTCATTTTTTTTTGTTCTCTATGTTGATGATTTTTTTATCACAAGAAGTCACTCATCCACTATTCATGCAACAAAAAGTGTAATAAATGAAAATAGGGGGGAAACTAGGAATCTCACACCTACCTTCAATCATACATTGTAAGGAATGATGATTCACTAGGCTTAAGAAGGATCAAGCGCTAAGATGATGTACGGATTCCTTTGCTATGGAGTTGAAAGATGACTATGTAAATGGAAAAGTGTGAATATAAATGAAGAATGTGAGATCTAGGGAAAATATGAGAGGAAAGAAGGAATAATGTGTATAAAGATAGATCAAAATTGTGTAGAGGATTTAACCTTGAAATAAAAATATAAATTGTTGAAAATGGAAGTGTGTTATTAGTAGTAGAGACTTGAATAAGAATAAAATGTCTTATAACTTGAATGATGCAAAAGTGGTTGAAGTGAGATTGCAAGTGTTGATGCAATAACATGAATCCATAAAGACTTAAAAGGACATCAATTATATGCTTGCATAATGATTTTTGTAGCTTTCCACAAGATGAAGGATATGGTAGGATGAAATTGCATGAATTATTGCTTGAATTGATAGGATTGATCTCGTCTTCCTTGGATGCCAAAATGAGGGAGAGAACCTTGCTTTTATGCATCACCAAGATATTTTGGGGCTCTAAACTCAAAGGAGGCCAACAAGCTTTTGAATATCCCATTCAATTTGGGAGACTATTCTCCAATTCAAATTTGGACCCATTTTGCAAGGCATAGGGTGCCTCCCAAGGCATGGGGTGACTTATCTCATCTCGTGCGTTATGGGGCACCCTATACCAACTAATTAGGGCTTAAAATTAAATCTAGAGTCAATTTGGATATGGGTATGCCCAAAACATGCACAAAATCAAGGTTTAAAGTTGGATTAAATACAAAAGGCCAGCCATAATGAAATAGGGCCTATGTATGTAAGAGGTGATAAATGAATAAAATAATTAAAGGTGACACACCTAAAATTTAGGGCTTATGTATAATTTAAGTTAAGAGAGGTCATATATTTAAATATTTATTAATTAAATGCATATTAAATTCCTATGATGCATGGAAGAATGAGCACACACTAAAATGGGTGCTAAGTAAGCATGAAATTGACACCTTAAGAAGTGTGTACAATTTATAATACTACATTTAGCCCCAACTCTAGGAGTGTGAGCCTACGTGCATACTCATAGTAAAGTAGAATAAATACAC
Organism: Thuja plicata; assembly: GCA_018584345.1. Classification (NCBI taxonomy): domain Eukaryota; kingdom Viridiplantae; phylum Streptophyta; class Pinopsida; order Cupressales; family Cupressaceae; genus Thuja; species Thuja plicata. The sequence goes on along the minus strand of MU223355.1, from coordinate 990,385 downwards.
ACACACACACACACACACACACACACAAAGAGAGAGAGAGAGAGAGAGAGAGAGAGAGAGAGAGAGAGAGAGAGAGAGAGAGAGAGAGAGATTATCATTTAACAATATTGCAAAGAGATAAGACATTATCGAGTTCAAAAAGATAAGCCCCAAACCAAGGATCTAAACTCATAAAACCATGTGCAAGGGCACACAAAACCAAAAATAAAAATAAGTAAAGGATTTGCTATATAAAAAAAAAAGACACATAACAAAGGGGTTAGTACTAAAAACAAAGGTTCCAAATCAATTAGTCTAAGAGACCTCTATTAACAAAATGTCTAGACCACTAGTATCACACACATAATGTTATTGCAAGAGCATGTGTGGTCCCATAGGTAGATAAAAAGCACACATTAAAGATGAGTCAAGGATCCATGATCGACCAACTAGAAAGGTACATGTTATGCTCATGATATCGTGGAGGAGAGGGAGAAAGGAAATCATGAATTACACAAGCTAAAAAAAAGTGTTTTATGCTAGGCGATCCATGAAAAAGCACAAAGGCCACTAGACAACAATCTATATTATGTTATATGATCTATGATACAAAAAGAGAAGGAAGAGTATAAAATAATCTACCAAGTTGTGTTATGGTATTTCCACTCAACCAAAGAGACATGAGATTGATGCAAAGATGAATTTTATAGTCTAGCAAGTTGTGTTATGCTAGTCAACCTATCCAAGGAGAACCAAGAAAATAATTGTACACAGGGAGATTCTACAAAAAAGTATTGTCCAAAGAAAGCATTATTTCTAAAGGAATCCTCTATAATATGCAAGGATTAACTCAAAGAAAATGTCATTTCAAAATGAATATGCTAAAATGGTGCAAAAGGGTAACCAAGTAAAGCATGGTCTCCAAGGAAATCCAAAAATAAAAAAGATTGCCCCCAATAAAATGTCATTTCCAAAGGATCAATATTAGTGCAAAAAGATGACCAGAGAAAGCATTGTCTCCAAGGAAAATATTAAAACAAAAGGATTTCCTAGACAAAAATGTTGTTTCAAAATGAATCCACTTTAAAAATATTGAAAAATGATTTACCAAAGGAAAACATTGTCTCCAAAGGAATTGGCTATATAATACATAAGGAAGCCAAATATATGCCCCATCCTTAAGATGGTAGAAGTATAATTACATCTTAAGGAAAATAAGATCATGTTGAGATTTTGTTGTTGGCATTATCGTTATTGATGTCAAAACCTATGTACCAGATGGTTTTTCTTTGGGTGTTGTACAATATTGATCTATCCAATAAAATATGTTATGGTATTGAATTGTGTGGATGATTATCATTGCCTTGTTAATGATGGTATATCTTTTGGGTACATCTATGGAATTCAGTTAGAATAGGATTGTGAGGATTGGATGGTTATCATTGATTGCTATGTTCGTAGCTTATTCCAGGTATCTTTTCTATCCAGACATTCATGTTGTTTGATAGAAGTTTTTGGTATGTCACTTCTATTTAGTTTTGGATAGGCACTATTCTTCAATTGGTGACAAATTTTATGTAGATCAATTTTTGGTCTTGGTTGTGGCATCCCCATGGGCTCCAAAAAATATCTCTTATGTTATCTTTCAGTAATGGTGTTATGCAACGTTCTTATCTTACGTATAACCTATCTTTGGGTCACGAGGTAACGTGGTGTGGGGTTTCCTTATGTACAACCTATCTTTTATGTTCAGTGCTAGCATGTTGAATCTTGTTGAATATCTCAAGATTTATTTTTGTATTCATTGCGACATGTTTTTCTAGGCCAACTTATGTGTATGGTTCTACAGATATGTACTTATATAGAACATCTTTTTGGATCCGGATATAAGGTTATGTGATGGGAATATGTATATGTGAATGAATACATTATGGTGAAGTGTGCAAGCAGGGTAAATAGTGCGAAGGTTAATAATGAAGGCAGAGAAAGGATAGTGACAAGAAGAAGTATTCAATATTGTAGAGATTTTTGAAAGTTGGCAAAAGATTCCTAACTGGATCTGCTATAAATAGATGTTGTTGTGCTCTTAACTGGAACTATTTCATGCATATGTAGATGGAGTTTTATAAGTTCACATTTTGTCTATAAGACTAGTAATAAGTTATTTTATATCAGGTCAGTTAGCCTAACCGATACTGTGCCTTACCTGTAGTGAGAAAACAAATAGTGAGCCCTTGTAAAAATCACGTTAACCGGTGTCACCTTAATTGGTGTTTATATTCATGAGAATTAGCTTCTTTGTAGTTTTTCCCACCTTGGGTGTTCACGTTAATTCTATTATTCATGGTGTATAATGTTTATATGTTTTGTATTCATATTTGTTTTAATTATCTGAATGGTTTAATATTGCTTCAAATTAATTAAGTTTTAAAATTTTATTATCGGGTAACTGATTCAACCCCCCCCCCCCCTCTTCTTAGTTATCTAGCATGTTCACCAATTGTTATCAGATTATGGTCCCTTGTAGATAGAGCTTAACAACTTGAGGGTGATCTTGGTAGTTTGAACATATGACAAGAGATTAGTACTGTAATGTAGAAAATGGTGATCAATGGTAGACCACCAAGTTCCTCATACATTGAAATACAAAACACTCTAACAAACTTAATCTGATTAGCACATCCAAAGAGTAGGGGTGCTAATTCATGATTTACACAATGTAGGGTTTTGAATTCCTTGTGAAGGAAATATTAATGATATGCAAATTTGATATGTGAATGTAATAAATGACTAAAGAAAAGTAAATAAGATCTATGAGAGCATGTGAAAGGGGAAAATAAGAAGGATGATCTCACCTTGAAAACAAGAAGGAGAGGGTTGACCTTCACATTTGATATTGATTGTCGCATAACTCTCAAAAAAAAATGGTTATCGATCTAGCACCCTAACGCTTGTAAATTTCGACTGTAAAAATTTTGAATACAAAGGACTATGTCGAACAAAGTTGACCTCGTCTAGGACTATGTCAAAAAAATTTGACCTAGTCCTTTTAACTCCAAAATTGATGAAACTTGCAGAGGACCTATGTCTGGTTCTGATATTCCCAAATCTGGTTTTGAAACTCTCGAACCCTACTCCTGCACAAAAAAAAGGAAGGGGAAAAAGGTTATGGGGATGGCTTTGCCTCAGTCAAACCCCTTTCTAGGAATCAACCTTGAAATTAAATAAATGAAATTGAAGGAAATTTGTCATGTAGCAGAGATTAAATCAAAACAATAGAATATATTTGTAATCAAGTATAATAGATTCCAGCAATAACATTGAAATCTCAACCACAAAGAGATTGTTAAAGCAATTAGTATTCCCAATATCAAAAGAGGAAATGAAACAAGAGAAATGCATACATAAAGAAATATATTGAAATCAAATGACATAAAAGCATATGCAAACCCATAATTCCTCCTTTTTTGTTCTCCTTCTTTATGCAATGTGGGCTCTCAAAAATGAGTGCTCGATTGTATGCCAACATAAGAATTCAAAGCAATTGTGGTTACCAAAATCAAAGGTTTGGCTATCTATTTAAAAGATTTTAGGGGTTTCAACCAAGAATCCATTATTGAAGGACTGATTGGTTGTGATTGAGGATTTGAAGTCAAAGTGAGTAGGATTTCAACTCTACTTGACTTCCATGATTGGGGGATTGATTGACCTCTTAGCAAATAGATTGGAGAGATGACTTGAATAGACTGGTGAGTTAACAAATGGTATAGATGAGTTAATTGATTGCATGGATTAGAAGACTCAATTGATTGGAGACTTAACTGATTGTTGGGGGGAATTAACAATGTGGATTGAATAGTTAGGAGAGAGAAATGTGGAGGAAGGAATTGTGATCGAGAGGCTAACTCAAAGTGAGTATGAGTTAGGAATTTAGGAGGATAATTATGATTTAAATAAATGATAAATTATTTATTTGCACAGGTGGGGATATTTTATAAATAAATAATTACTTATTTATTTATGAGAGGAATTATTAGTTTAATTAAATAAATATCATTTATTTAATCATGAGATAGAATTTGATTTAATTATTACATAAATCTAATAATTAGTGTAGAAGGAACATTAATTAAATTTGATTATTTAATTAACTATAAGGAGACATAGAATAATTAAATAATATTTAATTATTTAATTATTTTGTAGACGAATAGGTGATGAAATATTGATTAGACGTTGAATAATTAAAGTTATTAATTAAAACTACTTAATTATGAAATTAAAGGGAAATGATGATTTTGATATTAGAATATGGTAGAAAGATGCAATTTATTAAATAATAAAGATTATTAAATGAATTAAAGAGGAATATTAGTAATGTCATTGCATTAGAGCAATAGGTCATTTTTTAGGTGTCTACATTTTGCCCTTGTTTGATAAAATACATTTTAGGCGTTGTTTCAAAGAATAATTTGATAAAAATAATATCCCAGTGGGAAAAAAGGTGACAACGAGGTAAATGATGCCCCCTCAAGAGATTATTTATGCAAGAAAGACATGACTAATCTCTAGAAAGAAGATGATGAATGTTAAATGAAATGATGCAAGAAAAGAATAATTAGTAAGAAGTGAAGAATCTTGGTAGGTCATGATGAATGTTCGATGAACATTGGTTATAGAGATTGTGGATAAGAATTATGTTTGGTTCCAGGAAGGACCCACCCTGTATAAGACTAGTGACAATATCTGGTTTCAGGAAAGACATATCCTATATAAGACAAGCAACAATGTTTCGTTTTAGGAAAGATACTTCCTGTATAAGATAAATGATGATGTTTGGTTTAGGAAAGATACATCTTGTATACGACAAATGATGATGTGTGGTTTCAGGAAAGACATGTCTCATATAAGACTAGCGATAATATCTAGTTTCAGGAAAGATATATCCTGTATAAGACAATCGACAAGGTCTGGTTTCAAGAAAGATACATCTTGTATAAGACAAATGATGATGTCTAGTTTCAAGAAAGACATATCCTATATAAGACAAATGATGATGGAATGATTGGCCAATAGAATGTTTAGAATTGATTGATAGAAAGTTAAGAGGGGAGAGAATGAAGATGAATCCTTGATTGAAACTCTTAAAACATAGTAAATAGAGAGCTTCAAGTTTTAATAACCACATTTGAATTCCAAGTGAATTGAATAATATCTTTCATCAATGAGCCACTTTGATTGTATTAAAATTGAATACCATCATACCTAGTTATTAAAGATCTAGGCACGACTATCCTTTTGTATTCTAACAATCACTTTGAATATATAGGGAATTTGGGCCAATAAATCTCGGTCAGACATTAAGAGTTGAGGTATGTGGGATGTATCATAACCAATTTATCTATTGCAAGCCCTGTAATTAGATATCACATGTGGTTGTGAAGGCTCTTACCACAGACACCCAAAGCTCTCTTTTAAGATTTCTCAGTCAACATCCCACAAACAACAAACAAGAAAAGATAAGTCATGAACCATCATGGCATCTCTAATCGCTTAGGTAAAATCATAGAGATGCATAGGAACATGACTTGAAAAAATCAATACATAATAAGACGAACTGGACTCAACAAGTAGGCAGCCATACTGATTTTGTGTATGTGTTTTTGTAGTGGTTTGGACATTGATTTGTTGACATTTTGGTGATGTTGTCGGATGAAGTATAGGGTACCCTGTATAAGACTGCTCCATCTGGTTTTGAGTGTTCCCTTCCTTGTCTAAAATAACATGATTGTCTTGAAAATATATTGTGTTATGGGACTACGTTGATAGATAAGATAGTGTGATCAATTTGACTGAGGACGTGCTGATAAGTTTGACTATTTTAACTTGGTTTTGCTGAAGCTCAGATTTGCTAAATGATGTTGTTTAATGCTTGTTTCAAAATGTAAAAGAATTGAATTGATATCCAAAAGATATTTATTTCATCTTTTCTCGATTTTATGGTTTTTTTTGGGTTGTCTAAAGACAAATTTGTTTAAGGTTTTTTTACAAATGGTTTTGGTCCACCATAGGGTTCGTATGCTTGGAGTCAAGGTATGTGCGAAGTATCACATAGGTGAAGGCCCTTATCATAAACACCCCATACATGGTCACCCTAGATGAATATTTTTAAGTTTTTTTATTATTTTTAAAGTTTTTAAAAGATTTTCCAATTTTTAGATTTTTTTCAGGATATTTTTGAAAAAACTTTAATGTATTTTCAGAAATTTTTACAAAATTTTAAGGATTTTTCCTGTGCTTAATGGATGATGACAATGGGTGCCCCCAGTCTGGATAAAGTGGATATTTTATTGTGAAATGGCCAAGGTGGACTGACTTTGTGTTGAATACGAGGCACTTAGGACAATAACTATTGAGAAATCTCAAGCCATGACAAGCTTTATTGTGGAACATGGGTGAAATGATAAGTGATACCAGAGTAGAGTCATGATAGATGGTAGAGAAATGATCTCTACACTTGGCACGAGATTGCTCAGTTTTCACCATGGTACTTTCCCAAGGTGGCACCGAAGTGGTTTTCACCATGGGATGAATTTATTTCTCTTGTATTTCTATTTTTATCTCACCGAAGACGCTTGATTGCCAAGTTTTCGCTAAGGTAACTTTTATTTTATTTTATTTTTTGAAAGACATTACACATAGGAAGTGATATGAAGAAAGGACTCAAGCATCTTATTCTTTAGATAGTACTCTTGAGGGAGGGTTCTATAATGGACCATGGCTATTGAAAGTATACTCAAATGTGTTGATAGGGTGATGACAAATTGATGCAGGAGCATCTTGGGTCATTAGAAATCATGCTCAACCAAAAATATGTTTGTTTTGTTCTTCAGTTTGGTTGGAGGTTGCTCAGGAAGTTCTCTGTTGCTCAAGTTCTGTCGCTCGGGCATGCTTGTTGGTTTCTCTATTACTCAGGTTCTGTCGCTTGGGCATGCTTGTTATTATGTTGCTCGGGTTTCTCTTCTGACGCTCAAGTTTTGTTTCTTGATGCTTGGTGTGTTCCTCACCCGAGTCACTCTATTTCTTAGTCAACCTTTGATCGAGATGTTTATTTTGGAGTTGGATTTGGTGGCTGACTTCTTTAGTTAGTTTATGTGGCTTAATTGATTTGGGGTCTCTAATTGGGATCTGTATGGACCTAAATCTAGGTCTCACTTATGGATTTAAGCATCGACCTCTCTTAGTGGACTCTTGTATATATTTGTTTCTATGTTCTTAGTTTAGGGAGTGCAACATGGGGTTTTAGAATAGGATTGGAGATCAGATTATATGTAAGCAGATCTATGACCTCACATGTATGAAGATCAAATTGTAATTCATTGAATGTATATGGCCAAAAATGGGAAGGCTTTATAGCCCGATAGGTGATGATTTTGATCAATTAAATGAAAAGGATCTCTGTTGTTTCTTCTCTCACTGTGTTGTTGTTGTTGTTTCCACATTGTGTTAGCAAGCTAGTTTGGTAGTTGGGAGAACCTTTGGCCCTATTATCAACCCTGCCTTGCATTAGGTGGTATTAGAGCATTGGTGAGATCTAATTTCCTTCTTGTAAACCCTAATCTTAGTTGGTATTATTGTGGGGTAGTAGATTGCGATCTGAACTATAATTGCAGAGGGATTCAAGATGGTTTGTGGGAGAAGAAATGCAGATCCAGGTCTAGATGATATGCTTAGACAGATGGATTCTAGATTGGAAGCTGTTGAGATAGCCCAACACAAAGGAAGACATCTTGAGGATGTTAGTGATGATGAAATTGAAGAGGTTCAAGATGAAGCTGCACTTGTACCTATGATGAATCAGGAAGAATAGAGATTCCTATGAGCTTTGACAAGTTTGAAGTCCAAACCTCAGTTTAATCCTCCTGAGTATAGTGGAATATTGGATTTTGATGAATTTATTTATTGGATAACTGAGATGGAAAAGTGATTCAGAGTGCACTGCAAGAAGACCTAGATGGGATCCCACTTCTTGTTACCACTTCAAATTCCCAATTAAGACACCCTAATTCTATAAATGTCTTCCTAGGGTGTGTATTGACTTGCCTAAGAAACTAACTCACTTCTTCTATCACAACTTAACTCTCCAAGCTAAGATTCAATTCTTTGTTATATCTCCTTTAGGGACACTTTCCCTAAACCAAACTAAAGATGTAGAAAAATTCACCAGAGGCTTAGATCAACAAACCTAGGTGATGGAAGGATTTGTTTAGACCCAAAGGGTAGAGAATCCACCAATGGATTCAATCTTGCAGACCCAAGGATGGTCAAATACTAAATGGCCTAGAATTCCTTGTAGCCCTGTCCAGAGGGTTTTTCAAACATAAATTTCAACTACAAAAGGATCTAAATGATCTAATTTGGTTTATAGACACCATTTATGGATTTTTGAAACCTCCCAAAGCCTTATCACTTCACTCCACTCCTGCACCACTAAACTCTTGCAAAGCTCATAGACCTAATTAGCTAGGTTAGGCTTGGATTGCTAAGAAAGTGGTCTAAGGTGGGTTCACAAAATGAATAAAATGGCTTAGATGGCTTCCTCTACCCCAAAGTGGTCTATAACCACCATTATTTTTATCCTCCCAATAATATATTGCACATGCATGTAATTGTACTAAAGAAAGGGGCTAATTACATAGAGATAATTAGCTCAGGGCTTTGTCTCAAAATACATAGAACTAACACTGAGCCTTTGAGCCTTAGGAATATTAAAGAGCATGATCCTAAATTGTATTCCTCAAGTGCCCAAGTAGATCCACTGGTTCAATCCTAAGTTATGATCACATCTTTGGAGCAGGCCCAATAAACCTTGATTTCTCAAACAATGAGCAAGTAAAATCTCTAACTCCTATGAAAATTCACCAAAACAAATCAAACCAACAGGAATGTTGAAGTAACTTTAAGACTTCATTCCTTAGTCTCATAAAATTTCTTAGAGTATTTGAGAGACCAAAAGGCATTACAAGCCATTCATAGAGGCCTTTTGTGTTTTTGAATGTTGTCATCCATTCATCTCTACCTCTGATTCTTATATGATGGTAACCACTATTGAGATCTATCTTGGAGTAATAACTTGCACCCCCTAAACATTCCATCAAATCCTCTATTCTAGGCATAGGAAACCTATATCTGATGGTTACCCTATTGATTGCCCTAGAATTCGTACATAGTCTCCATGTTCCTTCTTTCTTGGGTGCTAGGATTACAGGGACAACACCAGGACTCACACTTTTCCTAATGAGAACTTTTGACAACAATTCTTCAATCTGCCTTGCTATCTCTTGTTTTTGTTCAGGGGTCATCTTATATGCTACTTTGTTTGGAAGAGTGGCCCCTGGTATGAAGTCTATATAGTGACTCACTTCTCTTTCAAGTGGAAAATATTTTGGTGTACTCTTAGCTATGATACCCTTATACTGGGCCAATAGTGCTTTGACCTCTTTGGGGCCTACATGAATATTATGGGCCTTGACCTTTGGTTCTATCACTGGTATATTTTTGGGCCTTGTTACTAATGCATAACAAGGTGTATCCCTCTCTTTTAGTACCTTCATGAATTCTTTCTCTCCTACATGTAAGACACTGCTAGTACCATGTTTTTCTTTTTCACATTTAGGGAGTGGATTCATCACATACTCAACACCATCCTTAACTATAGTATAGACATAGACTTTCCATCATGCTTAGAATCTACATCAAATTAACAAGGTCTACCTAATAATAAATGACATGCATCCATCTCTGTTATATCACATAGAACTCTATCTGTATACTCCCCTATCTTGAAATCTACCCAAACTAGTACATTGATGATAGTTTGTTTTTATTTTGTCAACCAAGAAGATTTACAAGGGAAAGGATGAGGGATTACATGCAGCTTTAACTTAGTGACTAACTCCCTAGGTGCAATATTATCAGTGGATCTAGAATCAACTATAACTTTGCATACCTTATTGTTCACCTTGCAGCTTGTTCTGAATAATGACTTCCTCTGAGGTGGTTCTGTAGTAGTAGGTACTCTTAGGAGTGTCCTTTGCATCATGAGGCATTCTCCTTGTTCTAGATTTGGAGGTCTTGAAGTTGTAGAATGATAGGAGGATACACTTTGAATGTCATCTTCTTGGGTGAGTTTTACTCTTCTATCCCCTCCTTGTCTATTGGTGCCACTCTTTTCAGGACATCTAAAGGACTAGTGTCCAATTTGATTACAAGTAAAACATTTCCATGTGAAGGCACTAGGTCCTCTTCCACCAAACCTCCCTCTACTATTTGATCTCATGCCTCTAAAGTTGCATCTATTATTGTGCTCTCCTTATGACTCATGGTTACTAAACTCCCCTTGACTTATTTGGAATGGACCTCTGCCATTGAACCTACCTCTGCCTCTAAAATTATTCCCTCTACCTCTGAAATTATTCCCTCTACCTCAGCTATTTTGTTCTCCTCTCCTCTTCTATTTTTCTTCAATTTTCAATTCCATTTGAAAAGACTTATGTACTAATTTAGGGTTGAATAATCTCATTTCATCTTGAATACTGTATTTCAGTCCATTTAGGTACCTTTCAAGCTTGTGTTTCTCACTCTCTGGGACTTTGGCCTTCAAGGTCATTCTATGAAACTCTTCAGTGTATCCACTCACATCAAGGTCCTTCTGCCTTAGATTTTGTAACTTTCTATGGAGGGTGATCTCATAGTCCTCTGGCACAAATTGCTTCTTGAATTCTACCAACATCCTTTTCCATGTTGAGATAGGGTTCCTCTCTTCCTCTATCCTTTCATTTTGTATAAAATTCCACCAACTTAAGGTAGGGCCTTTCATTTTGGATTTTGCAACTTTGACCTTCTGATTTTTAGAGATATTGTCACATTCAAAATAATTATCCAAAGCTTCTATCCAATCCATGCATTCTTTAGGATCCATTTTCCCACAAAACATGGGAATGTTTGATTTCTGATCTCTCCTTCCAACTCTCTCAAGAGCTTCAATAAATTTGACTTGCTCTGTTGGTATGTTCTTTGTTTCATCTCGCTCTGTGTCTCCTTCTCCTTCTTCTTCTTCAAAATCTTCTCCCTCCTCCTTCTCTTTTTGGAGGTACTTTAACTTCTTTATCTCCTCCTCCGTCTTTTTATTCTTGGCTATGTATTCTCTGACAATTTTTTCCAACTCCACGTTTGTGAATCTAGTAGGAACTTCCTCTACTTGAGTATTCCATTTTGTCACCCATTATTTAATTCTTCCAAGGTCTTAGCAGGCTCTGATACCACTTGATGTAGAGTGCACTGCAAGAAGACCTAGATGGGCTCCCACTTCTTGTTACCACTTCAAACTCCCAATTCAAACACCCTAATTACACAAATGTCTTCCTAGGGTGTGTATTTACTTGGATAAGAATCCAAATCACTTCTTCTATCACAACTTAACTCTCCAAGCTAAGATTCAATTCTCTGTAATATCTCCTTTAGTAATATTAAAGAGCATGATCCTAAATTGTATTCCCCAAGTGGCCAATCAGATCCACTGGTTCAATCCCAAGTTAGGATCACAACTTTGGAGCAGGCCCAGTAAACCTTGGTTTCTCAGACATTGGGTAAGTAAAATCTCTAACTCCTATGAAAATTCACAAAAAAAAATCAAACCGACTGGAATGTTGAAGTAACTCAAAGCATCACAAATTTCTACAAGTGTATCCACAAGATGAATCTGTACCAGGTCGTACACTGTCTAAATGACTTAGAAAACTCTTTTATTTTCTTCTTTGAACATCAAGCTTTGTACACAGTAAACTCTAACCTTCCTAGAAGGCATGAGAACATCTAATTCCATAATATTGGAATTATAGATGCTTCAAGAAGTTGGTGTGGTTGGTTACAGTTGAGTTTTCATTCTTCGAGCAACATTTTGCAAAAGTTGCTCATGCAACATTTTGCAAAAAGACAACTTTTTGGCCAAACTTGACAAAATTACTAATTTGAGAAAATGCTAACCTTACCAACCTCAAAGGGTGTGGGAGAGGTCCAAAACATGACAAGAGCCTATTCTAAGGTCTTAAAAAACCAACTTCTAACTAAACCCAAAATCACCAAAATGGATTAACATGGTCTAACATGGTTTCAGGAACCCATAGGTTTATAACTTACCTTAGGGTCCTCCACCTTACATAATACCCACACATGCACACACCAGGGTGATCCAAATGATTCAACTTATTACAAACACTTAAGAATAAAAATAGGAACTTCAGGAGGTGCCCTGCACCAAAAACTATTTTGAATATGAGAATGTAGTAGAGGATAAGAAGGTGAAGATTGCAAGCACTAAATTGAAAGGTCATGCATCCTTATGGTGGGAACATCTGCAATTGGATCGAAAGAAGAAGGGTACAGACAAAATCAAGGTATGGGATAAGATGGTAAATAAATTGAAAGGAAAGTTTCTACCTTGTGATTATCAGATTAACCTAATCAGGTGAATGCAAAGTTTGAAGCAGAAGGATAAATCTATAAAAGACTACACTGAGGAATTCTACAGATTAGACATCAGATCTGGACATGTTGAAGATGAAGTGGAAAGAGTAGCAAGATACCTGAATGGATTGAGAAGTTCCATACAAGATGAGATCAGTTTGGTTAAGATGGAAAGCATTGAGGATACATATTAATTTGCCCTAAAAGCCGAGGAAAAGTTGAATAGAAGATATGAACAAAGACAAAGAGGTAGAGGTGGTAGATTCCCTAGAGGAAGAGGTAGATCTCATGGTGAAAATAGTAGATCTAAACCAGACAAGTCAATTTCAAACACATCTCAAGACAAGGGAAAGACTGAATGGAAAGGTGGAAGTTCATACCGAGGAAGAGGCAATTACTCTAGAGGTGGTTATAGCAGAAAGGGATTCCAATTAACTCTATACAATTGTGGTGAAGAAGGACATAAATCCTTCGAGTGTACACATGCAAGAAAGAAAGGTAGTAGTAGCATAAATGCTTCGGTACAAGAGGAGTCACCAAATAAAGTTGAGAAGGAAGGAAATCTCATGATCCGAATGATACTATGGAGTGAGAAGGATAAGCAAGATCCTATCAGGAAATGTATGTTGAAGATTAGATGTAGAGTTACAGACAAAGTTTGGAAGGTGATTGTTGATATTGGAAGCTTAGAGAATCTGACATTTGAGGAAATGGTTACAAATTTGCAGTTGGAGAGGATGAAGCATCTGAAGCCCTATCAGATCTCATGGATCAAGAATGAACACACATTAATGGTGAGTGGACAATGTTTTGTGAATCTGAAAATTGGAAAATATTATGATAAGGTGTTGTGTGATATTATGCCTATGGATTATTGTCATATTTTGTTGGGTAGACCTTGGCAATATGATAGACATGCTATACATGATGGAAGATTGCATAGATATACTATTGGGGTTGATGGTAAGAAGCAAGTTTTGTTACCTTTGGTTGAAGAATATGTTGTAGAGATATGTACATCTGTGAAAGTTTGTCTGATAGAAGGTAGACAATTTGTTAAATATTTGAAAAGAAATGATATTTGTTATGCTTTGATTCCTAACAAACTGAGTAAGAATACAGAAGATGACATTCTTGTAGAAGTTGGAAAATTACTCACTGAGTACAAGTAGATAATTTTAGATAATGTACCTGATGGTTTACCACTGATGAGAGATATCAGTCACTGTATGGATCTGATTCCTAGAGTTAGTTTACCGAACAAAGCACCGCATAGGTTAACACCAACCAAGAGCAAAGAGCTTAACTGACAAGTTCATGAATTATTGAACAAAGGTTTGATCCGAGAAAGTTTGATTCCATGTGCAATACTAGCTATATTGGCACCTAAGAAGAATTGTGAATGGCGAATGTGCACTGATTCCAGAGCAATTAATAAGATCACAGTGAAGTATAGGTTTCTTATACCGAGAATAGATGACATAATGAATTGTTTGAGTGGAGCAAGATATTTTACCAAATTTGATTTGAAAAGTGGATATCATCAAATCAGAATCAGAGAAGGTGATGAATGGAAGACTACTTTCAAGATAGAGGAAGGTTTGTATGAGTAGTTGGTTATGCCTTTTGGTTTAACTAATGCACCGAGTACTTTTATGAGATTAATGAATGAAGTATTGAAGAAATTCTTGAATAAGCGTGTGATTGTATACTTGGATGATATTATGATATTCAATAAGACTAGAGAAGAGCATTTGATGCATACAAGGCAAGTGTTGCATAGATTGAAAGAAGAAAAGTTGCTAATAAATCTAAAGAAGTGTTCCTTCATGAGAGAAGAGCTTGTGTATTTGGGTTTTTTGATTTTAGCTGATGGTTTGAAGATGGATCCAGAGAAGATTGAAGCTATACTTATTTGGCCTACACTTGAAAATGTCAGTGAGGTAAGATCATTTCATGGATTGGCAAGTTTTTATAGAAAGTTTATCATAAATTTCAGTTCTATTTGTAATGCTATGACTGAGATAATGAGAGGAGAAAAAAGAGAATTCAAATGGACACATGGAGCTGATAAGAGTTTTGAGGCTTTGAAGTTGAAGGTTTTTGAATTACATGTGTTAGCATTACCTAACTTCAATAAGGTATTTCAACTTGAATGTGATGCAAGTGGAAGTGAAATTGGAGTTGTGTTGACTCAATAAGGTAAACCTGCCACTTTCTTTAGTGAAAAGTTGAATGATGCTAAAATAAAATATTCTATCTATGATCAAGATTTCTATGCTATTGTCCAAGCTATGAAGAAATGGAGACATTATTTGATGCCAAATGAATTTGTGTTGTATACTGATCATAAGGCTTTACAGTATTTGGGTAGTCAGGATAAGTTGAATCAGAGACATATGAAATGGGTAGAGTATTTGTAGAGTTTCACATTTGTGATTAAACATAAGAGTGGAGTATCTAACTGAGTTGCTGATACATTGAGTAGAAGAAGATCTTTATTGACTGAAATGAGAATTGAAGTTCTTGGTTTTGAGGACATGAAAAGCTTGTATGAAAATGATCCTGATTTTTAGAGGAGTGGAGAGTGTACAGAGAACCTAATTCAAATCAATCAAGTAAGTATGAAGACTATTTCATTCAAGAAGATATTTTGTTCAAGGGTATTCATTTGTGTATACCAAGAGGATCAATGAGAACTAATTTAATTAAATAGAAACATAGTAGTGGATTGGCTGGACATTTTGGCATTGATAAAACATTGAGTTTACTGAAGGAAAGGCATTTTTGGCCTCAGTTGTATAAGGATGTTCAAAAATTTGTGAAAAGTTGTAGATTTTGTCAAGTTGCAAAAGGAGTGAGTCAAAATACTGGTTTGTATACACCAATTATTGTTCCTAAGAAACCTTGGAGTGATATCAGCATGGATTTTGTTCTTGGCTTACCTAGGACAACAAGAGGTAATGATTCCATATTTATTGTTGTGGATAGATTTTGTAAGATGACACATTTCATACCATGTAAGAAAACATTAGATGCAGTACATATAACAGATCTTTTCTTTAATGAGATTGTTAGATTGCATGGATTACCGAGGAGTATCATCTCTGACTGAGACAGTAAATTTGTTAGCTATTTTTGGAGAACACTTTGGAAGAAGTTGGATAGTGAGTTGAAGTTTAGTTCTACATTTCATCCACAAACAGATGGACAAACAGAGGTTGTAAACCAAAGTTTGGGTAACTTGTTGAGATGCCTAGTTGGAGACACACCAAGTAATTGAGATTTGATGTTGGCACAAGAAGAGTTTGCATACAACAGTTCAGTGAATAAAAGTATTGGAAAGACACCTTTTGAGATTGTTCATGGCACACAACTGAGAGGTATATCAGATCTGAGAGATATTGTTGGAGAAGAGAAAAGAAGTGCAGAAGCAGAAGAATTCGCTGAGTTCATGAAGACATTACATGAAGATGTAAAACATAAGCTGGAGAAAATTAATTAGAAGTACAAAGATAGTGCAGACAGGTCAAGAAGACACAAAACATTTGAAGTTGGTGATGTAGTAATGGTTCATTTGAAGAAAGGAAGATTTCCTATTGGAACATATGGTAAATTGAAGATGAAGAAATTTGGTCCTTGCAAAACACTAAGAAGATTTGACAGTGGAAATGCTTATGAAATTAGATTACCTGATGACATGGATATATCACCTATATTCAATATTTAAGACTTGTATGAATATCATGAACTTGATGAAGAAGTGACAATACCAAGTGATTATCCTAAAGCAGATAGAGGAAGTTGAGAAGATTTTGAAACAGAGAATTGGCAGAAGTACAAGAGGAAAAGAATACATGGAATATCTGGTAAAGTGGAAGAACAGATCAATTGAGGACTCGTCTTGGATTTCTCAATCTAAGTTGGATTCATTTTAGGTTGGACCTGATACATGGTTTGGGGAATCATTTCTATTAACCCCAAGTGTCTGATGCATGAGAAAATTGGGTCATTGGCAATTCTGCTCAACCAAAAATATGTTTGTTTTGTTCTTTAGTTTGTTTAGAGACTGCTTAGGAAGTTCTTTATTGCTTGGGTTCTATCGCTCGGGCATGCTTGTTGTTCTACTTCTCAGGTTTCTCTTCTGATGCTCGGGTTCTATTTCATGTTGCTCAGCGTGTTCCTTGCCTGAGTCACTATGTTGCTCGGTCAACCTTTGCTTGAGATATTTATTTTGGAGTTGGATCTGGTGGCCAACTTCTTCAGTTAGTTTTTGTGGCTTAATTGATTTGGGGTCTCTCATTGGGATCTGTGTGGACCTAAATCTATGTCTCACTTATGGATTTGAGCACTGACCTCTCTTGGTGGACTCTTGTATATATTTGGTTCTATGTTCTTAGTTTAGGGAGTGCAGCATGGAGTTTTAGAATAGGATTGGAGATCAGATTATCTGTAAGCATGATGTGACCTCACATGTATGAAGATCAAATTATAATTCATTGAATGTATATGGCCAAAACTGGGAAGGCCTTACAACCTGACATGTAATCATTTTGATCAACTAAATGAAAAGGATCTCTGTTGTTTCTTCTCTCACTGTGTTGACAAGATGGTTTGGTAGTTGGGAGAGCCTTTGGCCCCATTATCAACCCTGCCTTGTGTCACAAACAGGGATAAATTGAGTGATAAAAATGGACTAGTGTACGAGTATTATGCATAGGATTAGATAAGGGGGATGAAAGGATGGAAAGTATGTGTTGGTTAATGAATGGTGGGTTGGAAGATTTGTGTATTGGTGGATATAAATTTTGGAAAGATCAAAATTGGCACACACACCTTGAGGGGTGGTGGAGTGATGGAAGGAAAATGGATTTTGGATTTTAGGATTTAGATGGAGGAATGGATATGGATTTTGGGGCACATGGACCCAAAATGGATGAAAGAGGTGATGGAGTATGTAAGGTAGTGGATTTTGGGACATAGGGACCCAAAATATATTTGGAAGATGGAACGATTTATATGGAGGATTGATGGGAGCCTTTGGGATAGCAAGTTTGGATGCCGATTTTGATTTTTCTTTGGGATATTGTGCTTCGAGGAGCTGCTTGGAAATCCACATTATTTTTAATTTTTAATTCTTTTGTGGGTCCTTGGAATGCATTTCTCGCACAAGGGATATAGCAACCCATATTTATTTTTTCCTAGCTAGCCTTTGTAGCCTTTTGGATATTTATTTTTTGTTTTGGTTCATAGTTTGGTTTGTTTTTACATGTCGATTAGACAAGACATGTTAATCGTTAATTGCATATGGATTTTGTGAATTATGTACTTTATGCTTGGCATCCAAATTTCTTGGAAGGGAATTGGTATTCATGGGTGGATAGGATTGTATGAAGGCATTTTGGATGGGTAGACAGTTCTCAAAGATGTGTGCCTTAGCTGACTTGCATGTTAGAAAGGGTAAGTGGATTGTGAAATAGTGGATGAAGGAATATATGGACCTATATAGTCAGAAAATGGAAGCACTTCCATTGTAGACTGTTTTAGCCTTCCGATTAAGTGGTTTGGGGTCATGTCAAGTGCCTTGAATGGGTCTCTGACTTGGATCTAGCTTTTTCCCCTTTTCTGCCCCATTTCCCACTTTTTCCAGCTTATTTCTAGCATCCTAAACTACAAACTAGGATTTTGGCCTCAGGGTCAAGGTCGACCTCAACCTTGACCTAGGTCAGAATTGACCTTTTTCTGACCTAGGGTTCAAATTCTAGATTTCTAGGATTTCTGGATCTTGGGCTTCGAAAAAGTTTAATTCTCGCTTCTGGGTCGGCTGTTTCAGTCTTTGAAGCAATGATTCTTAAATTATATTTAATATAGGTCCACTTCTAAGAGTATAGGTATAATGGGAATTTAATTCTCCTATGTAGGCCTCTCTAGAATATTGTGCCCTAGATTTGTATATAAGGAAACCTTCTCCTCTCATTTTCTCTAACCATCATCAAGCATAATCACAAGCGCTCAAGACTTGATAACCATCAACTAAGTGAAAGTTAAGGAGCAAGATTTGAATCAAGCATCTATTCTCAAGCATTCAAGCATCCAATTCATCAAGGAGATCCATTGGTAACCATTGAAGGATTCAAAGCTCTATGGAGCTCTCTTGTTGAAGATTTCTCCATCCACATTCCTCTAAGCTTCTTCCTATTCCAAGATCCATTCATAATTTGTGTTGAAGATCTACATGCAATTGATTTGAGGCATCCTGCATTCTACATTCTACATCCATTTGGTGCATACATACTTGTGGATCCAAGGATTCGAATCCACCACAAGGGATTCTATACAAGCAAGGTGAATTTGTTTATTTACTTTGTTTACTTATGCAATTTCAATTTGATTATAAGGTTAATTCCAAAATTGAGGTTTGACCAAGGCAAACCCCTCCCCCCAACAAACCAACCATTTTTCTTGTAGGTACAGGTTTGGAATAGCATATCAGAGTGCAAATTCGGATACCCTTTTTGGCAAACTTTTAGGATCCGAAAATAGATTTTTAGTCTGAGACTTTTTAGGTCGATTCTGCCCTAGGTCACAATAAAAAATTCTAGGTCAAGGTTGACATTGACTTGAGGGTACAAATTAGAACTATGTCAGAATGGAAAAAAAAATCTGGGTTTTGTAGATCGTGCAGTTTCAGTTCAAAAGCTCAAAAATCAACAGTTTCTGAGATTGTCTGACAGGGTTTTCAACGTGTTCTTTTTCAGAGGTAAGTATTTTATTCCATTTTCCTTTGCAATCATTTCCAGATTTACACCCCTTCTAAATTACAATTAAATCTAAGATGATTAATGGAGGCATAGGGTATCTTTTATGTGCAATTATCTATTGTTCAAAAACCCTATCTAGAGACCCTCAATTTGCTTCTTTACATTTTGGTGAACCCGCGATAGATAACTCTTTCTTTTTGGTGTTAGATTTGCATCTTATGTTAGATCTTACATGCATTTAAAAGTAGATTTCTTTTATGCTCTTGCATTTATATGTCAAAAATAAATAAAAATCACAAAATTTCTTTAAAAATACAAAAAACATTTATATTTTTCGTCATACATTTCATTTGAATGCATTTGGATATATCTAGATCTATTTTCTATGCATTTCTTTATTCGTTATTATGTTGCCCAAGTTGTTTCAAGTATTTTCCAAACCTTTTACAATGTGATTTATTGATAGGGATGATAATCCTCCTATTGGGGATGAACCTTTGGATTTGGATGTTGATTACTTTCTTCCTCATGAAGCCATTGTGGATGATTCTACTTTTTGGGATGAACCCTTGGATAAAGACATTGATTTATCCCCTCCTTGTGAAGATTCCTTGATACAAGAGGGTGATTTATTAATGGATGGCATATTCATACATGATAGTGAATCTTTTTCTAAAACACACTCTCCTTATGCAGATATTTTAGAGAAAGAATAAAACATTATATGCTTTACCTCCATTTGGGATTCCTTCTAGTGACGAGGCATTAGTGGAGAATGATATGAATTCCCTTATGCTCTCCCTCTTAGTGATGATCTTATGGAGAATTAAGATCCTACCTCACCTCCTCCTAGGATGTATTCTTTGCTTCCTTCTTGTGAACCTGTTTGTAGTATTAAGATAACTAACATGGTTTATCCAAAACCCTTGTTGACTATCAAAGGTTGTCCTCGCATTACTATCAAAGGTAAACCTATGGAATCTTTAGAGTCTTTTAATGATCAAGATTTTATATCTCACACCTATTGTACAATGAATAACCCTCAATGGTGATTGCTACTTCTTTACCACCTTCTCAACCCATTCTTCCTCCTCCACCCTATCTTCCTAGCATGGAGTATGATTTGATAAACCAATTACGCAATACCCCTGCCAAGATCTCTTTTATGGGAGCTTCTTCAAACTTCACCTACCTACTATGAAGCCTTAAAAAAATCTCTAGAGACTCTTTCCACTCCACCTCCTAACCAAGAGAACATCAATGCCTTCTTAAAATCCATGCATGTTACCCCGGGTCCTCCTGACATTGTTTTTACTCAAAAGGATTTACCTTCTAAAGAAGTTTAGAATCAAAATATGATGCTCTTATGGTTGTTGTTACTATCAATAAGAGTATAATTTGTAGGACCTTGATTGATAATGGATCTGGGCTTAATATTTTTAGCATGGACATGCTCAAAGCAATTAAAGCCGATCTTTCAACTATTCAACCTAATAATAATCCTATATGTGGCTTTGATAACATTGATAAGAACACTTTGGGCATCATTACCTTACCTATCAAAGTAGGTCTAGTCATCCTGAATATTCCTTTTCATGTTATGTCTGGACCTCTTAATTATAACTTACTTTTGGGTAGACCTTGGTTGCATGAGATGCATGTTGTTCCTTCCACCCTTCACCATAAAGTCAAGTTTATTCACAACAACATGGTGTATACACTTCATGCGGATGA
>MU223355.1:927997-946843 GCA_018584345.1 Thuja plicata | reverse complement strand
TATATATATAATCTGCATAGTTATGTATGAAATCGGTGGGAAAAGCTTATGTATATTGCACAGTGGGTTTTAGGGTTCTGGGAAATCTCTTATGAACATGAATGCAAAGGGGTTTTTGTATATGAAATGTAAGGGATAGTAGATAGTTTCATAGGGTTATTTCTCTCTACGACATAGTTATAGCTGGTTTTGAGTCCTTCCTTACCAAAATGCAGCTTTCAAAGTATACTGTAATGTTTTATTTCAATATTATTAATATATAAAAATCTGTTACCGATCAAAAAAAAAAACATAATTAGCAAAGGGAAGGCTAATGCACATTTTAGATATCAAGAAAAAGTTTAAGATATGTTGTTAAACAAATAAGACATCTATCTACTAAATCTTTAACAAATTGTCTAAATTCAATATTATCAACAAGAGAATATTTATTGCTGCAATGAAAAAGATAATGAAAGCCACCATTATATGATCTTGATTTTTTGGAAAATGACAAAAAGGAAATCATACTTTTGATATCATATTTAGGCCTCCAAAACATTCTTTTAGACAAGGCCAAATGATCATCTAAAGGTGTGTTAACAATTGTTGGAGTTGGAAAAGGAATTTGTAGAGGAGGAGGTTTAGGTTTTGTCGATGAGGGAGAAATAATATTTGAAGAAAGAGGAATGTTGGCTTAAGGTACAAATCCTATACCTTTTTTAGTGTCTTGTGTATGAGGATCTATAGGGACCTTTATTCCTTGTTTGTTAATCCCAAGACCTTGTCCACTATATCCTTGTTCAGAAGTAATGGACCATAACCTACACTATAGTAAGCCTTCAACCGAGATGAGGGTGTTAGATAACTTGGGGGTGGGGGGGGGGGTGAATTAGTTAGCTCCAGTTATCCTATAGTCCCACATTCTCCTAGATGTATATAACAATAATTTCAAACATATAAATCAACTCGGTGAAATATAAACCATGATCTCAAATTTTACTTACCAAGTTGTCTAGTCATCTACTCATCTACTGAGTAACAATAAATCAATACTGTGATTACCGATAAATGTAGATAAAATAATGTGTAAAGCAAAATAACAATCCACAACAATCATACACATTAACACATAAATTTTTAATGTGGAAACCCTGCTAAGGGAAAAACCACTTGGGATCGATAACCCATAATATTTTACTCTTCTGAAGTGAGCTTAAGAGCCAACCCTATTAAAGGTTACAATGCACACTGTTAAATGTGACCTGATTAGAGGATTTATCACTAACAATTCTCTCTTGACCAATCATTCATTATGAGGTCAACAAGAAAACACTCAACATTCATTAAAATGTCATAATAAAGACTTTCACGTCCTACTCGGTTAAGAGATTTATCTGTAACAATGGTTAAACTGATATAGTAATGATCTGATTCAAAAACAACTCTGTTTGTAGATTTTTAGATCTATGCTAAGTACATAATACCTCTGATCAATTTGTTCACTTTAGTTCCTCTGATTATTCATACTTTTTTCTGCTCGGTAAATGCTCTTTCCTCTGTCGCTCAATGTTGTTTGCAGAAAATGCTCAATTCTGTCTTCAACCAATTTGATCAATCATGCATGAAGTTTCCATGTATGCACATCATTTTCATCTTAATGAACCTCATGTCTCTTATATATGCATCATAATGCATTTAATTTCCATCCTTTAGATTTTGCTGCTTAATCTCCATCGTTGGTTTTTTCACTTAAACCTTCCTCAACAGTTGTGTCAAAAACACATTTCAATATTCTCCATCTGATCATCCTTGAATTTTCATGGCCGTTTGATCTTCATAACAAATCTTATCAATTACCTCAGAATCATCAATTTGCCAGCTTGTCATTTTAGTCGGCCTTGTTTGGTTTATTACTCAGTCAATACCGTGATTTGTTAGTGATCCCTAGCTTGGTTCACACTGTGCTTGGTATACACTATATTTACTCGGTGTTCATTGTTACTCAGTGTATACAAAACTCTTCAATTACCGACCACATAAACTTTGTTTGTTCCAGATCTATAACTCATAAAAGATGTTTGTTACCATAATGATAATCAAAACAAGTTGACATCAATGACAATACATTAACTGATTAATGTCTATCATCACATCTGTAACTCGGTTGATCATCACCAAAATGACTTCAAACAAACAATCAGTTGTAGCTCATCAGACGCAAGACTTTCATCTTGAGATTTGTGAAAATGTGTAGTATAAAGAGGAATGGTAGGATGATAGATCTCTTTAGGGAGATTCAGAATCCAATCATTATTAATCAAATCCTCTTTAGGTTGGGAAGAAGAAAAATGTTTATCAAGATCTTCATCCTTGCTTCACGTTATTTTAGGAGATAAATCGTGAAGGAAATGTATCACATCAACATTATTGGAAATAATCCGATAAAGAGAAAAAAACTCTAGGATAAGGAAGAGGATCTAAAGAAGCACATAAACTATCATTCTTAGCCTCTTTCACTAAGGTATCTTTAGGAGGAGAGGGTTGATGAATCTCTAAAACACTATCCTCATTAACAAAATACAACCTAGGAGAGGTACTAATGTTGTTCACATTAATGCCAATTTTAGATTTGTCATTTTTTTTATAAAGGCTCTTACAAAATTTACGCATTCCATGAAATTCATTAATAATTTTATTATATAGCCACATACAACATGGATACAAGTCTTGAAAAATGTTTTGCGAGAAGGAATGATGTTTAAATTGTCATGATGCTATATGCAAGAGTACCATGAAGAAATACAAGCAACATGAAATGCAAGAAGCTATTATCTATGACATGGTTTTGATACATGAAAGTAAGGATACATGCAATCACATGATAAATAACACACTAATCTAATTTAGTAAATTCCATTGTGAAAATGAAATCTACCCAAATCAAATCTAGGAATGAAAATGAAAAGTATGTGAGAAAGATTTGGGTTTACCAAAATGTAACAAAGGGGAACCTAGATATCTAAATGCATAAAATATAGAAATGATATGATGTAAATATTGATTAATACAATGCAAACAAATCAAATACAGACATCCAAATTAGAAATAAAGGGAATGTAATTCATGTAAAGTTTTCCAAAATGTAATGAAAGAAAATGGGGGGCAAGGGGCTTTCACTGAGATGGATGAACAAACTAGGAAACTCACACCTATCTTCAATCATACATGGGAAGGAAAACAAATCCACTAGGCTTGATGATAGAGATAATTTCCCACATCAGAAGAATTCACCAAACATCTTTGTCCTCTAGGTGACAAGAATCTTAGAAACCAAACACAAACTTATTAATCTACCAAAACACACACTATAGTGTAATTTGAAGCCCAAACAAGAAACTAATATCAAACTAACTTTTTCAATACGGGGATATGAAAATAACAAAACATAAATTATCAAAGAATATTCTTTTGTCTATTGCAAATGGAAAAAATAGTTATAGAACATATATATCAATCTCATTCATTGATTGCAAGCTTAAAATTGCTTCTTAAAGCAATGCTCTGATTGTTTAAATATACTATTTTGCCATCCTCTTTTATAAATTCATATATGTTTAGTGGTTGTGGGTGCAACTGAAGCTTTCCCATTCATTATTGACTTTAATCCAATGTGACCTAACATTCTTTTTATGCTATTCTCTTTCATTAATGTTTTAGCACTAACTCTACGTGCCCATGTTCTAGGGAGACACACACACACACACACACACACACACACACACACACACACACACACACACACACACACACACACACACACACACACACACGATTTGCCTTAAATCTCCACTTTCATTAATGTTTTAGCACTAACTCTACATGCCCATGTTCTAGGGACACACACACACACACACACACACACGCACACACACACACACACACACACACACGATTTGCCTTAAATTCCATTAGTTGAATTTCTCAAAACATCTATAGCTCGATTTCTTGAAAAACCTATGTTGTACACATCCCCTAATAACTGCGCTTCACAAAACCACATTATGCTCTTGCATTTCTCAAAATAGCTTAAGAGTTTCATCTACTTATATTTTGTGTATGTATCCATGAGTTAAGACATTCTACAATATTAAATTTCATTGAGGCATTTTGTCAAACACAGGGCTTGCATTCTCTGTTTTATACGTTTGCAATACATGTTGAGAAGAGCGCTATCCACAAACACATTAGATGCAAACCCACATCTAACTACACCTTAACAAAGTTGCTTTCATATTGTAGGAACCCCAAGCATGTACATGCTCGAATCACAGTAATGAAAGTAAATTCGTTGGGTTTTATTCCTTTAGTTGCATTCTATCAAAGAGCATCAAGGCTTCCTGTCTTCTTTCATTTATTTTGTTGTTAAAAATGTTGAGAGGAGACAATATTCTCACGCTCTACATTTCATCAATTTTTATCTTCATCTTATTTAAGATCATCCAAATTCCAAATAAATTCTTCACAAATTACAAAGAAAACACAAATCAACAACCTTCAAAGGAACAAGACAAAGCACTTACCAGGTCTAGTGATTGTAGTCAAAGCAAGAGAAGTAGAGGCGCTTTGAAAGAGGTCTCTGGAAAAACTACAACAAGAGATATTTGTGAATATCAAAGTGACGATTAAGAAGATTGATGTGTGATAGTTTGTAGAGGGAATTCACTGGTTTATGTGAATAAACTAGGGTTCTCTAGTACCTTCTTCATTTCAACTCCAAACACAAAGAATGAAGTGTTTCGAGTTCAACATCACTAACCTACCAACATGTTCTCAATTACACTACAACGAGTGTCTTCAATTACATTGTTGATGCTCTTTCATATCCATCTACAACTTCGTGCTGTAACTAGCAAAATATAATTGAAATCTACACGTAAACAAGTTAATAAACATCAAATTTATTGAAAAAGATTTTTATTTACATATACATATGCATCCCTACTCTATAATTGAGACAACAATTATTTTAAATTTACATTATCTTAAAATAAGAAAAAACTATAAAATAAGTTTAAATATTAAAATGATTTTTATTTTCGTATACTTATGCATCCCTACTCTATAATTGACACAACAATTATTTTATATTTACATTATCTTGAAATAAAAGAAAACTATAAAATAAACTAAAAGAAATATGAAGTAAAAAATAACTCAAAAGCGCGTTGGAAAGAAATGGATAAATTTTAGACGTAATATACACCAATGTATGTACTAAGGAAAAAAAGTTTCAATTATTTTAATTGTTAAATAAAACGTAATAGAACTCCCAGAGCCTATAAACGGGCACATATATAGCGCACTTCGATAGTTGAAGTTATTGATGAAATAGAAGAAAAACTTACAACGCGATCTGAAAGAAACCCTAGAAAGAGCCATGACGTCTCTGATAAAGGACGCGGTGGCCAAAGCAACAAAATTCACAGTCGATTGGGTTACCATGCGATACTGCACTGTAGTTGGCACTCGCCTCAGGAAATACGGTAAATAAATACACAATTTGGTTTACATTTTTGTTTCTAGGGTAGTTAAGCTTCATGTAAATTACCGAATTTAGTTTGATGAATGTATTTTCTATTCCCCAGGTCTCCGCCACGACGATTTGTATGATCAGTCCTTTGATCTGGACTTACAAGAGGCCCTCAATCGCTTACCACGAGAGGTTGTGGATGCTCGCAACCAGCGCATTAAGCGTGCTATGGATCTTTCAATGAAGCACGAGTACCTGCCTAAAGAATTGCAGGTTCAATTCTTCTCTTGTCATTTGTTATAGTTTTTCTTTCTTAATTTTTAATTTAGGGGTTTGGGATTTCAACGCTTGTTTTATTAAAACAAATTTTATGCCAAATTGCTGGCTCTATCGGGATGAATGTTTGGATGTCAACGCTCGTTTTATTAAAACAAATTTTATGCCAAATTGATGGCTCCGTCGGAATGAATGGCAAAATATAGCTCTTACCTTTTCTAAGCTCAATTGTCCAAGCCTACGGTAGGATCATATTTAGCTGGATGTTCGCACCCTTATCCGTGGCACTCTCATCTCCCATATCATAAATGCGTCTCCTTATACGAGGTTGTCATCTGATGCCAAGTGGCTTCAAATGAAGTTTCTTTGCATCTTGATATGTCTCCTAGAAGCGACTGTCAAAAACTGCGAAACTGCTTATCGGTTTTTGAAGGTAAACCATATAAATTGCATTGTTTTTATTCTCAAATGCAGTTATTTTGTTGGTTAGAGGTTAATCAGATAAATAAATATAATAATTGACTTGTAGTTATCATTTTTCCTCACAAAAAATTGTGTGTTTCTGTAGCAGAAAAACTTCTATCAAAGCCTGAATATACATCTAATTTTTAAGGTCAACAATACAAAATGCTTAATATTTTTATGTCACAGTTACTAAAATTTGTCAGATTTGACTCAAGTTTGTTTCATGCCAGGTTTTACGTTTCAAATGCTATAAAATTTTACCCTTTTTTTATAACATAACAATTGTCTATGTGTGCATTGAAGTTTGTCAACTGTTTGAAGATATAGCCATTTTGAGTACTCTTTACCTGTACTTTGTTTTTAAAAATAATAGCATTCGCATCCTTGTCCTTCTCTATAGACACTGGTTTAAATTTTAAAAATTAATATTTATTTCATGGCAATGACTATCAAATAACAATAACCCTTGCTTTTTTTGTGATCTTTTTCCGTATTCTAAATGTCATTCTTTTAGCATTTTATATTTTTTGATTTTCTTAATTTAATCTTTTTTTTGTTGTCATTCCCAATTATGCATATCCTATTTTTAAAAAACATAGTGTACGAGTACTAGTCTCCAGTACCAGGACAAGGCCTTGTAAACAATGAGTAAGATAATGTAATTTCAATTTTTTTTTGGGTCAGGGCATAAATGGCATGTAGATTGATAGTGACATTGGAATATCTTTTATCTGATGGTACCAGTGCCAATATCAGTACCAGGTTAAGTCCTTGTAAACTATGAGTAAGTCAATGTAATTTCAAATTTTTGGGTCAGGGCGTATATGGCATCTAGATTGACGGGGACATCTGAATATCTTTCATCTGGGCACATCTGAATATCTTTCATCTGATAGTAGCCTGAGAAACATCTTCTGCCATTAACTTTTAGAATGTAAATTGCACTAGCATATTCTCAGGTAAGCAATTAAATTTTTTTCTTTAGGTGAACTTAATTTAGGGTTTTCATTATTGGATTCCTCAATTCATTTTTATAAATTGTGCACCTAATTAGCATCTGGATTGCCTGTCATTTGAAAACCAAGCTTAGTGGTCTTTAATAACCCAAGTTTTATGATTGTATGTGTAATAACCTTGTCTGAAACACACAGAAAATAAACCTAGAAAGGATTCAAACAACAGGAATATGTTATGGTTCAAAAAATGTAAAATACACATTGAATAGGACTCACTATGAACCTAAATACTACCTAGTGGGTGTTCCAAGTGTGAATTTTAGTGATAAGATCTAAAGCATTAAACAATTAACAGAAAAATAAAGTAATAAGACAATGACACAGTAATTTTATCCTGGGAAACCTCTACGAGGAAAAACCCAGCATTCAGATCAGATCATTTAATTGCACTCAAAATCACAATTACAATGACTCACAGTGATATCGCTGAGGATTTGCTGAGGATCCCCGATCCACGAAGCAAATCTCCAAATCGCTGGACACAGATCCCACAAGTAGTATCTCAACTTTAAACACGAACTCTGAACATCAATCTGCAATCTGAGAAAGTCATTCAATGTCCCAGCGTATATGCACGATCTGAAAGCAAGAATATATTGGCAGTGCATCTGAATATATGGATGCACAATCTGAGTATGTAGTCACAAGATCTGACTCAGCAATATGTTAATGCAAGCATAATCTGAGTCAAATGATAATGGTGAATGTCTTGAATAGATACACTGCTGTCGCAGCATATAGGATGGATAGTATGAAGTCTTTTGTCTTGATGCCCAATATAGATCAAGATATATATTCGCTGCTCTGAAATATTGAGATCGCTGTGTATGTATTCACATGTATTCGTTGCTTTGCAGTACCAATTGTTATTGCTGAAGACCACATAGCAGAGAATATATTAGATAATTCGCTGCCTTGTATTGATCTTTGGTTCGCTATACTGGATCAGATTGCGTGTCGTAGAGATCTATTTTCAATTACAGTTTCCTCATATATATATGAGGTTTAAACATAAAAATTTAAAATATTCCAAGGTCGGCCTCCAAGGCCGACTTGGAAATTCCAATTATAATTTGGCGCCATAATAAACAATGATGGTGATTTGTGCCCAACCCAAATATTTTGTTAAACTCAATGTATTACAAAAAATACAAAGGGCCCGATATTATTATTTTAATTCTCCAATTAAAATAATTATTTTTCCAATTAAATATTTAATCCACAATATATTATTTAATTCTCCAATTAATATATTTAAATTATTTAATTCTCCTAATTAAATAATTAATTCATTCTTTTAATTCTCCTAATTAAAATATATTATTTAATTCTCTAATTAAATAATTAATTCATTATTTTAATTCTCCTAATTAAAATATATTATTTAATTCTCCAATTTAATAATTAATTCATTATTTTAATTTTCCTAATTACAATAATGTGAAGCTAGAATCCAATCTAGCTACCAACAATTAACACCAAGCATGCTCATTTGACTCTTTGAAGCTTCCAAACTTTGCAAAATGCTAGGTGTATGCTTGTAAATGTTAACACCTTGCCCTACCCTTCTGCTGCTCTATGCTGATAATTAACAGCTAACCTGCTTGCAAGCCAATGAATAGCCATCTACTTTTGCCACTTGAACCCTTGCAAACTCTTTCATCTTTCAATTTGAAATGTGCTACCACACCTTGACAGATAAAGTTATGGGTTGCTTCCCCATCAATGAGCACTTTTGTTCTCCAATCTTCCCCTTAATTCAAATGGGGCGATACATGGCACTCTTGACAAAGAGGCAATAGTAATTGTCTACGCTCCCTCTTCAGCTGACTATTGGCTTTCAGTTACGAATACGTGCGAGTGAAACTTCATACTCTTCTGCACTTTATGCTTTGATACCTGATTTGGGTTCTCCCTTGTCATTGAATTGCACCTCAATCAAATGTATCTGCTGCTTACCCAAGCACCTATGTGTTGGGTCCCAAAATTCTTTATAATTAAAGGATGCCCGTTTAATTACCAACTTATTGCAGGCCATTTCTCTTGGCCACCAGTTCGTAAAAGTGGATCCAGTTTCTTAATGATCTGCGGGTTCAGAAGGAGTAGCCCTCAATTTTCAAGGAAATTGTTTATAGGGAAGTCTGTGCTGCCTCCGAAGTGATGATTCAGAGATCATCCTTTGAGTTGAATTTCAGAAGGATTTGCTAGCTGTAGTTGTTTCCAATTTCAAGGCCATTGTGATGGTTGCTTGTAATGAATCTGGTTCAAGGGCCTTAATTAGGTCTGTAATGGGTTCTTTCAACCTTTCCACAAAAGGGAATATCAGATGAATCTCTAGCGAATTGGGCACTATCATTGCAACCCCTGGAAATCAATTCGATATGCATCCATTGACCCTTGGTGCTTTAATCGAACCAACTCTCTGAAATGCTCTTTTTGGTCTTGTTTTTCAAATTTGTTGTTCAACCTCTTGTGATGCTCCTCGTAGGTGGTGATGAGGCTCTGCCCTTGGGCAACTCAATTTTAATAGCGCCACTCATGTGCAATCCCCTCTAGGTGAAGTATTACAAATTGTGTCATGTCCTTGTACATAGGGCTCAAAGAGAAGTCTTAAATTTTTGAATCTAAATTTAAGTTGAGGCTTTGTTGGATCCATCAAATTATGGAACTGTCAACTTCCCAACGTACATTGCTAATCTTCATGAGGCCTATTTGGAGTGTGTTTACTTTCTTTCTTGGTTTTAACTTTTGACTTCAGTATAGAAACATTCATGAATGAAATATCTGATCAAAATCTTGTACTCTTTGGTTTGTATTCTGTGTGAAGAGCATCCAAATCCTCCTCCTGTTGATTGTCCATATCTTCATCCTGCAACAAGGCTTCCTTTTATAAGAATGTGACTCTTGGTAGTCCTGTATTCATAATCTAAGTCCCAAGATTCACTGAATTACGACCATGATTGAGATTTGGTGGACTTGAAAGAAAACCTAAAAAATTGTTGGAGTTCACCCAAAAATGCATATGGAATAGGGCTTTAGGTTTTTCTATTGAGATATAGTATTTGGATGTTTAGAAATTTGCACCGCCTGCTTGAGCTTGCAAATTTAGATGGTTTAGGAGAGCTTGGGGGTCTATGTACAGGCAATTGAAATTTCAAAATCCAATGTTATAGAATACCCTACTTTTCGATCTCACTGTTGGCTAGACATGCCCAACTCTCAAACTCGTTTGTGAATTATACCCATCCCTCTCTTATGACTCCAATATCCAAAGTGTCTCCTGTTCAATCAATCAGCCGTTAACATCCCACCCCTCTGTTGGTCATGGAACAGTGAACACTTAAAACCCAATCAACATCTTGCTGTTGAGGAAAGGTTTAGGTTTGGTTTTAATTTATAATTTTTTGTCTTTTAAATAAAATTTAATATCTTTATACATTTTTAAACAATGCTGATATGTTTTTTGTTCAATATATAAAAATTTCATATTTTAGAATATTAAATGAGATTTTTAGTTATAAACTATGTTACCTGTTTGGGGCCTGGGACCTGTCGGTTTGGGTCTTTATCTGGTTCAACCTAGGGACAGTCCAGGGTCCTG
This sequence comes from Thuja plicata, assembly GCA_018584345.1. Classification (NCBI taxonomy): domain Eukaryota; kingdom Viridiplantae; phylum Streptophyta; class Pinopsida; order Cupressales; family Cupressaceae; genus Thuja; species Thuja plicata. Next base: position 935,973 of record MU223355.1, on the reverse strand, counting down.
ACCTGGACTTGCAGATTCGTCTGGGATGAAACTAGGTGAACCTGCAGTGAATCTCTGTAATGTCCTCAAATTATGAGTATCCAAATTCTGCCCTAAATCACAATTTCTGTCAAACATTTAGGGTTTAAGAGATACCTTTCACTCTGATTGAAGCCCTGTAGAACAGTTAGGGTTTATTGCTTAATCATATTTCATACCTAAACTTCTTCAACATCAAAGGCATTATTTTTTTAAAATTGACATTAAGGTTGCCTAACGTAGAAGTGCTAAGTTAGGGTGATTTGATGAGGTGCCCTAGTAACCTCCTACCCTAGGCCCAAGAGCGGATATACCATCCCTCTTGGCCTCATGCAGCCCGTGCCATACATATGAGGTGGGCTACCTAGTGTGGGGTCCCATCGCCATTTTCCTTTGCCTTGCCATTCCTAACTTTGCTTCAAATGATTGAACACCCGTTTACCATGGTAGGGATGTGAGGATCATTCACCATGGGGTGCCCCGAGAATCTATCTTCCTAAGCCCAAAGGCAGTCCACTTGTCCCCCTTTGGCCCCATGGGGACTCCCCGGTCACAACCATGAGGTGGCGGGATTGGAAAGGTGACGTCATCACCGTTTTCCCAATAGTAATTACCTCACTTTCCTTACTATTACTGATTGCAGCAGTCAGGAACATAGCATCTTTCCATACTTTTATATTAAGCCATGGAATAAGCAACATACCTATTATTGTTAAATCAGATAATAATAAAATGCTCATTAATTTGGAGGTATGCAGATGTGCCAGAATAATCTTATTAATGCAGATGTATACAGACTTATATTATTAATGCAGATGCACAGATTCGTTCTATTTATGCAGATGTACAAAATTATCCTACTTATACTGTTGTATATGTCTGTATGTATATCTACATATAAGCAGTCTCATATTAATATCATATTTTTGAAATGCATAAAGAACAGTCGTCAATGGATTTATTATGCTGTCCTCTACCAGATTGCAGGTCGGAATGTATTTTTTATAATTTGTTCTTATCTCCTGGTGTGTTCTTATCTCTGCCCCTTTATGCCGAATGGAGGGGGGAAGAATGCACTTTATATCTTGCCTTTGATATGAAATGTTCCCAATAGACATGTCCGTTCTTTCTCCTATCCCTTCAAGAGATCACATCTCTTCATAAGAGTTCATTCCCCTTCATAACCGATGGGCATTTGCCTCTAAGTTAATTTTACCTCTTCTTTAACATATCGATCAATCTAATATATCTTATCAATTGTATCCTTTAGAATTTGTTAGGATTAATCCCTATCAATAATAAATATGTCATTATCATATCCATTTATTGGTATTAACCTCATACCTGATGATCATCGTGAAGATAGACTCGCTGATGTAGGATTAATCCATGGTGGCGATATTTAGAGCTTTTATCAATCTTGCATCCTCCTTACATGCGACTGTCCTCTGACTTACATAGCATTAGAATTTGCGAACTCTCTGTCTTCCTTGTATGATTAAGATATTTGTTGCTGCTTGCATAGTCGCCACCATCAGAAGATATCGCAGAACCTTTTGATATTGATATCGTATATCATCCTGGCGGCAATATATATATATATATATCATCTGACTATTGATGTCACTCAGAGGTATCACTTGAATCACTTATTTAAATTTTAGATATCAACTCAAGCTATTACTAGCTCTGTGTTTCGACACTTCCTTGCTGTTGTAGTATCCATGTGCTCATTCTCTTGACTGATTCATGACCATGAAGATCCGCTGTCCTTTGACTGGTTATGGATAATGTTGAAGATTAACTGTCCATTGATACTATAATCTCTTAATGGTTATATAGATCTGTGTATCTCAATATTGCTGACATACTTTTGCAATATAGTTACCATTTGTCTTCACCCGACAGTGCATATAAAGGTGTTGACTACTTACAATGCAATTAGTATCTTTGCTGTGCTTACGTTGACCTCACAGCTATTTTCTGTTATTAGCTGTACGTATGTCTTAGTATACTGGATCGTATGGCGTTTGTATTAATATGTTTGACTATCAACCTCATTGTATGTGACTCTTTCTTTTGAAGATATCGGCCTTTATCTTTAATCTTTTTTGTTATTGGCACTTTTATCAATTCCACTATTCTCTCTCCTTAGCTGCTCTACTGTGGGGATAGTTAGTGCTTGTAATTTATTGTTCTCTTTAGTAATAAATTTAATTCTTTAATTTAAACTTATTTAATCTTAATATCTTTAGGTCTTGAATGGGGAAGTTACATCATCTAGGTGTTTTATATTGGGGACATGACAATCTCGTGGGTTTTCAGACTTATTGGTGAATTTTCATATTTGTTTTTTAATTTTAATTATGCTTTGATTTGTAACTTGACAAAAACCCCAAAAACACCCACTCAGAACCCAAAATGTAGATTACATTGCATTTAAAAGACAAAAATAAATTCATCCGTTTTATTCGAATGTAATACAAAGTCTGTGTGGTTGTTGAGGTCTTGATTTGATTTTGGTGGTGGGGGCTCTGCCCCTTGTGGGAGTGCTGCCTCTGGAACCCATGAGGTTTGTTGCCCCTCCATGTTGGGGGCACTGCTCCCAGAGCTCCTTGAGGGGTGCTGCACACACCATTTTCACCCCTACCCCTACTATTATAAGGGAAGGGAAGGGAAGGGCCGCCCCTACTATTCTATGGGGATAGTTGGGGGTGGGCCCCCTACAATTTGATAGGACGTATAGAATCTGCCTTTAGAACCATTATAGGCCGGCAACTATAGTCCCACCCCCAATCCTTCTCGTTTCCCACCCAAGAGCTCCTTGAGGGGTGCTGCACACACCATTTTCACAACAAAATGCCCAAGGTTGCTAGTTTCACTTTCAACCTATGTCACAGGGTTCGCCGAACTTCAAGCATGAAGTTCGAAATTCAGCGAACTTTTAACAGCACCAAAAAATTCGTTGAAATTCGTGAATAAATTTGTACGAAAAAAGGTGTATTTATTTTATTCAAATATATTGCTCATAAGTGCCTTTTTTTAGGCTTTTTGATATATTTTTAATCTACAGTCAAGGTTTCTTAGGCACTGACGTGTGACAAAGATATGACAAACAGAGGGCGATGGTTCAACGCATTTCACAGCCTGGCAGTGGTGTCGACCTGCAGGCTGCACTTTGTTTGCATTTTGAGCGGTTTGCGACCCTCCATTTGAATTCTGAATTTTGCGTGGCCGAGCCATTGTTGCAGCGCCATTTCCTCTATAGTTTAGAAGTAGAACTTTYGGGTTTTTTTTGTTTTCGATAAAAATTYAAACATGTGTTTTATATTTATAGTCATAATTTAAATATTGAGTTTGACGATAATAAAAGTTAAATATTATTTTATATGATATTAAATTTGTATAGAGATTTAATATTTATTAATTATAATATATTTAAATTTATGACCTTTTTCCTTTCGTTGGATTTTTTATATAAATAATACTTAATAGTTAATTAATATGTTTTATAAATAAATTTCAATTTTATATTTTTTTGTCATAATTATTTTAATATTAAAAATAAAAAATTATGGTTTATACATATATATGGGTATAATTTCTATGTTTAGATAAATATTTAAATAATTTTGTGAGTATTATACTTATATTTTTTATAAATTAAATTAATTTAAGACGAATTTAATGTTGAATTTTTTCCCCTTGTCGAATTTCATCCGAATTTTATTGTTGTTGAACACGAACTCGAATTCGAACCTTGTGACTTAGCTTTCAACTACAATATGAAAAAATACAAAAGCAAAGAAAGTATATGGCTATCCATAATCTGCATTTGCTAACAAACAATAAAAATTCATTTTTTAGTGCTATTTTTTAAATGACAGTTTTTAATGTGTGTTGTCTAGCTGCCTCATTTAATTTTCTGGGATGTCCCCTGCATTTTTCCACAACCCATAATCTGAATTTGCTAACCAACAATAATTTTTTTTTTTTTTAGTGCTATATTTTTAAATGACAGTTTTTAATCAAAGTTGCATGGATACGTATACGGATACAAATACGGGTACAGTATTGGATACGGATACGGCCATTTTTAAGACCCCCAATATGGATACGGTTGGATACGACATTCATAAAAAACAAATACACATATTTCACACAATTTTTTAAGTTATTACAGGATAATTTCATTACTTTAAAAGCAATATAGACATGTAATTGCTACATACACAATTATAAGTTGATTTAAATATTACAATATTCTAAAATGATAGAGTTGCTCTTGAAGATAATCCAAAAAAATGGGTAGCTGAAATAGAAAAACATTTCATTTGTCTTCCTCATTTGGTGTAGGTTTTTGTTTATACCAACCAAAAAAAGGTTGCATGATTGAAGTTTTTTTTAATTAAGGATGATTTATGTCAATTTTTTTAAAATCAAATCGCATAGTATTTGGCAGAGCCGGAAAATTAAAGAGTTTTTGGCACGTGTGGGTAGGGAATCCGATGTGTATCCATGCCATATTGTATTTATATCGGATATGGATACAGATACGGATACGGGGATATGTGCGCCCAAGGAGGGGCAGGGGAGTTTCTGGCTACTCTGTTTTTAATGCGTGTTGTCTATCTGCCCCATTTAATTTTCTGGGATGTCCCCTGCGTTTTTCCACAATTTGTGGATGGCCTGCAGACATCTCCGGAATGTTTTGGAAACAGGGACAACCCCCAAAAATGCTGGGAACATGTCCTTGGGTTCCCTCGGATATGAGTCTTCCCTGTAGGAACATCTATTTCAAAATTTTATCTATTTGGATGAAGAGTCAGGGAAATTTTGGGTTCGGTTACAGGTGGTCTTTAACATGGCCTGTGGTCAGCTTGGAGCACAATCTTAAGATTAGTAACCTTTTGTAATGCTTGTATGAATTTTCATTATATTTACCACAACTTCTCCACCTGTACACTGAGGTTATTTTTTCCTTTAGTGAGCTGAATTGAACTTGGGCTACAGTCTCATGGCTGCTCCCCATTACCAGCAGGGAGCAACTTTTTGAATGTTTTTGAAAAAACATATTAACTTTTATATTGTTGTTGTTTTAAATCATGCAATGGTGTTGAAAGCCAACTATTGGGTGCTGAAAAATTGTTTTGATAATAGCAATCTGCTAATAGATGTATTATCTTTCTTTTCTGTAATTTTTTTTACCTATGAGATTCTTTTGTTCTTTTGCTTCTGCAGGCGGTTCAAACTCCCTTCAGAGGTTATCTTTACGACATGCTGGAGTTGGTAAGTTTTGTGTAATTTGTGAGACCAATTTTTTAAATTTTGTGTCAATTGTTTCTCTTTATTATTACTTTGGAAAGGACTTGGTCCCATTTCAGTTTGTATTTCCAAGTCTGTGTAAACGGGATATGGTTGCATCTGTGGTTTGTCACTGTTCTGGTTATTATTAGCCGCAGATGGTTTATATATCTTTTAAGGCACATGTCCTTTGCATTTCGAAACAATAAATTTCAGGCAAATTATTGCTAACTTTCTATATAATTGGCTTTACAGGTTTTTTGCTATTGTAATTTTTCCTAGACAAATAGAAGTTTAAGAAGCTACAGTTCAAGAGATAAAATATGCTTTACCGTTACATGTAGCCTGGTCCTGTGGGGGCCTGCCTAATCATCCCGAGACTTAGTTTACAAGCAAAGCAAAGTTTTACAGTTTTTGAGCCAGGTCCGAGTGATCATCACACTAATCTTTTCTGCCTTAGCACAAGACCATAGTCCACTGGATTTTTATTGTATGAATGAAACGATACACTTAAAGCAATTGTAAGTAGTGATCAATACTTGATTAATTTGATTGCCTTATTGCTCATCAATTTGTTCGTTTTATCTTGGTCAAACCAACCAAAGTACATTTGCCTGATAGATTCTGTAGGAGGGTTTTAAACTTAACAATGATCACCGTATGCGTGGTCTTGCCATAGGAGATTCATGGATATATATATCAAAGCATGAATCAAAGATATGACTTTGTCAGCCATAGTATGAATCTGTGGGAGCAATAGAAGATTTGAAAGGGGCTTAGAAGATGGCGCAATTGACAACAATGAAGGATTTACTCAATAATATCTACTGAACAGTCTGAGCTAGCTTGCAAGGATGAAAAATGAGTGGCGTAAATGTGAAATAATAGTAGACAATAAAGGGCAACTTTATTATGTTGAATCAGACAACCAGGATGAATAAAGCTTAAAACTAACTGCTGGCTTAGTATATCCAGAAATATGATTTTTGACCAAATTAGCATACCCCAGACTAATGTGTTGTTTATATTCTGTCAAAGTTTCCCATGATTTTAACACAAATATCTACTGCACAATCTGAAATAACTTGCAAGTATGAAAAACAAGTGGCATAAATGTGAAATAATAGATGAGGACGAGAGTTAGCTTTATTACATTGAATCTGACAATTTTTGATGGATACAACTTCAAAAGGTGCCTGCTGGTTTAGTACAGTGAGAGATACGACTTTTGACAAAATTAGTATACCCCAGGCTAACCCCAGGCTAACATGGTGGCCACATTCAGTGAAAAGTTTCCCATGATTTTAAAACAAGCTTATACTTGAACATATTATAAGTTGTCCACGAGCTCTGCTGTGGCGATAGATGACTTATTTTCTGTTCCTCCAGAGAGGATTGAATGTTAGTAGAGGAAAGTAGTCAGCTAACATATGCGTGTTTCCACAATTTCTGTTGAATATCGAGTTAAGCTTGAAGCAAATTGATTTTGTTTTTTAAAATGAAATACGTTGTCTCCAATGCTCTACAGCTTTGTCAAGCCCGTTACTTATTTTTACCATGACACGTAAAAATAACAAACCATTAGAGTATGTTGTTGATCCTGTGATTTAAAGTAGCAGAACAAAAGATAGAGAAAAAAGAAACCAGCACAATCAACAATTTGCTACTTAGTCATAACTACCACCAATAATACTTGGATGCAGGGAAATTCAGGATTTCAAGTCTCCAAATTTTGATGACATAGCCTTTAGAATTTTAAAAGTTTTACTAAATAATTACTTATCTGTCTTGAAATTTGAAAGAATTACAAGATACAGAAACGTGAAATTATCCTTGAAAAGTTATTTTCCTGTTTGTTTTACTGTCTGTTGCTTGGAAAACAAAGGTGTAAGAATTTTGCATCAAGCGTTGATATCGTGTAAGAATTTGCCTAATGCAATGAAAGAATATGCCAAGATCTTGAAGCTCAATGAATAGCACAAGAGAGATAGGCAAATGATATGATCCTTATTTGACTAGATTCAATAATGATCAATAATACATAAAAGCCCATTGTCAATACATTTTGATGTGTCTAAATATATAGTCAATGCATGATAACTAGGAGATATGCAAGAGATAAGTAATCACCCATACAAGGTGGATCATCCTTCATAAAGGTGGATCATCCTTCATTGTACAATGAAGTATGTGCAATTATGTGAGGATGATAATGTGATAAGAGCACTAAAGATGGATCTCACACATAAAATGGAATGAGATAACAACTAACTCCACCTAAAGTGGAATTTCTCCTACACCATGTGCTAAAATGAGAAGCAAATTTCTAGGTGTCTACAATTCAAACTACTATGTAATGCATTATCCTAAGTAAGCATAAGTAAAGTGTAATTAATAATAGTTAATTACACCAATGCCCCCCCTTAAGTGCAACTTCGGGGAATGCACTTAAAGCTCACAATGCTAGATGACAATGCAAGATGGGTCTCGGCTACTAGGCCATGTTAGGTACCCATGTACCATAGTTACAAGCCTCGGACTCGGCAAGGTCGGATCGGCCTTGGACTCGGCCTCGGCGGCCGGACTCGGCAAATCGAAAAACCCAAGAAATTCAAAGATTTTTAAGGATTTAAAGCATTTTTCATGCATCATTT
>MU223355.1:908396-924135 GCA_018584345.1 Thuja plicata | reverse complement strand
GACAAAACTCCCCCCGCCCCCCCAAAAAAAGAGAGATGAATATAAACAAGATGCATGAATGGATGTAGTACTCAAGACCCCATGACTACATACATCATGTACATACAATCAAGTATCCCCCATAGGAGGGAAACAAGGAGACTCGATATCCCCCCCATAATGAACAATCTCCTACAAGGATGGTGAGTGCTTGAAGGCAAAACATAGACCAATGCCTACAAACAACATTTCTCCCCTTGGGAAGAAGATAGACCAAGTACAAATGCAAGAATGCTTCCCATTTTGGATAGGAAGTGAGGAGGGGAATCCAAATAAAGTATGCAGATGTCTCTGAAATCTGCTCATGTGTCGCCATGTCCTTGGTTGATGAAGATGCCAAGAACCAATTAGGAACATACCCAATAGGAGGTGACGAACAAGGAACCAATGGTAATTGAGAGTGATCAAGCTCCAAAGACAAAGATGTCTCCTTTGAATAGGAAGTAGGAAGAGAGACAAAATAGGCTCCCCTCAATATAGAAGGTACACCAATGGTTGATGCTCTAGGATCAATGTAAAAATTGCTCCATGAAAACTGAATAACGTTCCTCCCCTTAGGAAGAAACAATGCCATAGGTGTATAAATGAAGCCTCCCCAATTTGTAGGAAGAAACCTCAATATGTATGATGTCTCAAGAAATTGGATAGGAGTCTCCAACACATAAGTATGAGCAATTTGAACCATGCAATGTGACATATCAAGTGAAGGAATAGATTCATGAATGCCAATCTCCAAAGGCTCAAACGTCTTCTCTGAAGATAAAGAGACCTCCAACTGCTGTATCAAAGGATCCACAATTATGTCAAACTCAAAAGAAGGATCAAGTGGAGAATGAAGATGAGGGTCAGAGTGCTCCCTTGCAACAACTGAAGAAGGATCATTCTCATCAAAGAGAGGATGAATGTCATTAACGACGTCTCCCAAATCTCCAATGTAGGACTCCACAAACAAACCTGCAATGTCTGTCAAGAAGTCATCCCATGGCACTGTATCTGGAAGATAAGGAATATCTTGTTGCACTGAATCACAAGCATCCATGGCTGTTGGAATACACGCATCATTAGGAGCAACAATAGTAGTAATCTCAATTGGAGAAGTAGAAGCTGCACGTTGAGCCAATAAAAGGAGCGCAAGACGTTTAATCTCCTTTAAGGTAGGCTCATCATAGGGAATGTTATCTGCATCATCAAGTGGAATGAGACAATCTGCAGCAGGATCTTCTAGGAATGGAGGAACATGTGGATCGCCAAGATGCTCCCGAATAATGGTCCAATACACGCATCATCAGGAGCAACAACAGTAGTAATCTCAACTGGAGAAGTAGAAGTTGCATGTTGAGCCAATAAAAGGAGTGCAAGACGTTCAATCTCCTTTAAGGTAGGCTCATCATAGGGAATGTTATCTGCATCATCAAGTGGAATGAGACAATCTGCAACAAGATCCTCTGGGAATGGAGGAACATGTGGATCTCCAAGATGCTCCCAAATAATGGTCCAATATGTGTGTGGGCACCTAATATCTCCAAGCTTGGGTTTGATGTCATGGAAATACGAGTTGAGGCTGTAAGCAATCAATCCCATGATATCTTAATTCCTTTCACGCCAAGCTGAATTTTTCATCTTGGACTTGGGCTTAGGAATGAGTCCATAAAGATTAGTCAAGATTTTTATCCATCTACAATATTTGATGATGCCTTTTGCCTACGATGCATAATTATCCCCAGTACAATGTACAACAGTAGGATGAATTGTATATTCCATGATTGCAGCCATGATGCACTTCTCAAATCTCAAAATGAGATCAACAAATCATTGGACCCACCCTAAAATGCAATAAATCTAAGTACCCTCCCAAAATAGATTGTTTTGGCACTTTCTATGTAGTGCGTGTACAATTGCAACTTGCAAAACAAGGCAAAGTGGAGTTCTGATTTCAATGATTACAACATAAAATATGAAGCTATAACAAACTCAAACAAATAAGACACAAGATCACTCAATGATCCAATCAGTTACAAGTACCACAATAGGCCAAAATAGACCAAATGTTGAAAGTGATATATGTTCACTCTCAATAACTACAAATTGATAGCAATTCTGGAAAGTAGACAAAAAATCATGCACTTTAAAAAAAAGCGACACCTAAAAATGTGTCCTTATGAGCCCGGACTAAGTTTCTGAAGTTGTAGAAATCAGGATTGGACACAAACAATCATCAAAAACTACAAATTATGAAAAATCTGTCCATCAAAATCAAAAAATTACCTGCACAACAGTGAAGAGTGCGATATTCTACCCTATATAAAAAAAATTGCATAAAAAAGGCCTCAAAATGACCAAGATTATGGGGGTGCAAAGTTTGGCTCCAAAATCAAAACTGCCAATGGTGTGGGGTCAAAATTTCAAAATACTGCAGACGTCAGAAAACCAAGAGGTTAAATTTGACGACTTGGAGGTTGTCGAAAAATGCCAATAACCCCTATTTTGATGTACAGATGAGTATCGCTTTTAAACTTACAAGATCTGATCTCATGTGTCTTCTAATGATGTCACTGCTGACTATATGCGATGACGAGGCATACTTGCTGATGACGTCACAATCTGCTGATGTGGCACTATTGCAGAATGATGTGGCCTCGTTATGGTTGTGCAAGGGACCCGCGTGAGCAATGACCGAAGACACGCATTCGTTGTGGACTGCAGTGTGGAGGAATTGAGTTGAGTTCGACGTTCAGAGTTGGGAACTCGGCCTGATGTAAATGCGACTCACCAAGCTGGAAAGAGACCACGTCGTGACTAGAGACCCGAGTTGGGAGAGCTCGTTGTGGGTGGGATCAGAATAAACACCGCGTTGAAAATTCACTGGACCGCGGCGATAGGTGGCAGGAACCATGGTGAGATCGTGTTGGAGATGCCTGCATTGGGAATACGGAGGAACTTAGATGGGGGCGTGGGGAACTTGGCCGCGGTGTGAATGCTGCTCGAGATGAAGTTAGCTTGGCGCAGAGGACGAACAGTGAGCTCGCCGCGGAGAGAGGCGAGTTCACAAATCGTTGCGGGTGAAAAAATAATCCCACATTCGTGGGAAATATGAATACTACCTTGTTTTTATACTATCCACCGCGGAGGACGAACAGTGAGCTCGCCGCGGAGAGAGGTGAGTTCACAAATCGTCGCGGGCGAAAAAATAATCCCACATTCGTGGAATATATGATAATACCTAGTTTTTATACTATCCACCGCAACAAACAATTAACAAGTGGAGTTGGTGATGCCTTGTTCTACTGCCGATTGCTCGAAGGTAGTTGGGTTGGTGAGTTGGAGGGCCCCGGTGGATGATAGCTCGATACCCGATGTCGGATCTGACTAAGAATATTCTCTGAGAATTTTGTACGGATTTATTGTAGACCTTGTTCTGTGGACACCGTACGGCTCTGCTCTGCTATATATACATTGATAAAACAAGGGCTCCTCGCCCAAATTTTAATTACCAGAACAAATATATGCAAAAAATGTAAAATGAAGCAGATCCAAAATTTTAATAAAATAGATCCGAAAAAAATTCTGAAAATTTCGTACCCACTGTAGATCTGGTCCGTACGAACCCGATTTGCAAATTTTTTTTGCCTTAGATTTACCTTTTGCTCAAGGTAGGCAAATTTATTGTCAAAATTTGTTAGAGTGGCCACTCAAACGCAATGGTAAAGTCAGATCTTGCTCTTGACGCTCCCACAAGTTACTGGTACCCCGGATCTGAATCGTAGCCCTCCAACACATGAAGCAAAAAGTTCTCCAAAGGCTATGCAATGAATGCTCCTATGGCTTTGATACTATGTAAGAATTTTGCATCAAGCGTTGATATCATGTAAGAATTTGCCTAATGCAATGAAAGAATATGCCAAGATCTAGAATCCCAATGAATAGCACAAGAGAGAGGCAAATGATATGATCCTTAATTGACTGGATTCAATAATGACCAATAATACATAAAAGCCCATTGTCAATACAATGTAGATGTGCCTGAATATAGAGGCAATGCATTATAACTAGGAGATATGCAAGAGATAAAGCTAACACCCATACAAGGTGGAATCACATGTCCACCAAAGGTGGATCATCCTCCATTGTACAATGAAGTCTGTGCAATTATGTGAGGATGATAATGTGATAAGAGTACTCAAGGTGGATCTCACACATAAAGTGGAATGAGATAACAAGTAACTCCACCTTAAGTGGAATTTTTCCTACACCATGCGCTAAAATGAGATGCAAATTCTTAGGTGTCTACAATGCAAACTACTATGTAATGCATTATCCTAAGTAAGTTTAAGTAAGGTGTAATTAAGAATAATTAATTACACCAACAAAAGGAACATAAACATGAGGTCTTTGTTTTTTTTTTTTTTTTTGATCGATAAAAGGCCGAGCCCCGAAATTTTTTATTAATATAAATAATTGTTTTACATAGTGTAATTAAGAATAATTAATTACACCAACAAAAGGAAAAAAAACATGAGGTCTTTGTCANTTTGTTTTTTTTTTTTTTTTTGATCGATAAAAGGCCGAGCCCCGAAATTTTTTATTAATATAAATAATTGTTTTACATAGTGTAATTAAGAATAATTAATTACACCAACAAAAGGAAAATAAACATGAGGTCTTTGTCAAGAAATGAAAACTCGCCTGCAATACGTCAATTAGTAGTCTGTAAAACCAATTTTTGCTTGTGAAAACAATAATCTCTCAGAAAATTAAAAACTCTGGGCTTTTACTATTTGTAAGAAAGAGTGTTGTTATTAAAATAGCTTTTCTGATTTTGAAATTTTCTGTCTCTTGGGTTAAGCTTAATGATTTTAACTCTTTAGGTAACTTGTGGCCATGACGGTAGAGCCCAAAACTTAAGTAATATATTTTAACCAATATGTCTTCATGTGAGGCTTTTAGAAAGAGTTAAAGCTGAGACCTCCCAATTTTTAAAAGTTGCTTTTACCAAACAATGCACTCTTCTGTTTTTAGAGTGAATTAAGTTTTTGGTTATGTAGTAGTTGTTAACAAAAAAAATAAAAATTGAGCATGACACCAATGCACACAGCCACAGGCTCCAATGCTTAATGCTAGTGCTTTGCCTTATTGGACCTGAGAGAAATATATGCTCCCACAAACTCAGTATTTGAAAAAAGAGCAGATGGGCAGTTACAGCAATTTCACTTCAACTCTTCATTTTTTTACATCTGCATCTTTTGCACTGTATTATTTCTCAAGGAGAGTTTACTTCAGTGTGGGTTCCTGATTATCATTGTGTTGTATTGAGGAATTTATGTATTGGCAGCCGGATTAGGCCAGCTGTCTCTAATAGTAATACCACTTATTGGTTTAAATGCATACAAAACAGATAGATGAAGTTGAGCAATACAGCAAGTGGTCCCTCTGTTGATGTTAGAACATGTATAATACAGTAATGCTACACCTCTCTAACTCTTGGGAGAAATCAACTGGTTGTTTCCTTCCAAAAGAATAGTTTGGGATAATAATATCCCTAGCATAAAGTGAGTGCAGTCTTTGGAGTTCTTGGACATTCTTATAGGTAGGTAGCGTATAGCAAAACTTTTACTTTCAGGTAGGTGGCAAGGCGCACATAGCAGTTTTCGGTATGTTATTTTTTTTCTCTTTTATAAAATATGAAATGCATTAATCTTATAAAGTTCGGGTATTTTTTTTGAGCATCCAAAGATCAAAATATCTGTTGGGTTTGTTGTGTTGGATGGTTTTGCTGCTGTATTTATTTTTCTGCTTTGGCCATTATCGAAGGATCTTTCTGTCAAGAATTTAGTTGGATGATTAGGATGTAGAGTTGTCTATTTGTGTCAGAGAACAATTGATTGGCAAATTGCAGCAATTTGAATTTTATATAGTAAATATGGGCGTGTTTTGCATGGTTGTTATTGCAAACTATAACATGATCTGAAATATTTCCTTTTTGATGTCATATCAACCTCATCTTGATGATATCCAAACTTTGCACCTTTTTAAACTCCTGAAGAACATAATCTTACTCGTCAGTTGACAAATGGGTCCCAAAAGATAATTTTGGGAACTACAACACGGCTCTCATGGGCTGGTAAAAGCATTATCCATTTTTATTCTGCAGGCAAATACTTGCTTATTTTGGAACGAGAGCTCTTTTTTTCTGATAAACACAACACATGCTCTTTTGAAAACCATAAATAAAATCATAAAATTGCAGAGGCGTTTGTCTTCTTCTGCTGAGATTTTTTTAAATGCATGTTTTCTATGGTTAGTTCATTTTTGCCAAGGTTGGCTATTCAGAGATTGATGGATGACAAATTGTTCTATTGAGTTGTCTTTGCCTTTTGTTTTAATGTGCAAATGAACTTGGACTATTCTTTGTCCTCACTTTATTTTCCAACAGGGTTGGCACAAGATTTTATCATTGCTTGCCATTTTGTCTTTGTTTTGATGGTATTGGTATAACATATATTTTAAAATTTTGATGTGTTTCCGAGGCCTGCTTGTTCATTAAATGAATTTAGTTGCCAGTTCTATATTCATTTTCTTTACTGTATCTCCTGTATAATATTTATAAATTATAATTGATGAAATTCTGCAATTTAAAATATTCCCCTTACTAAATATCTAATCTTGAAATGTTGATATAGTAATCAAATACAAGGCAATTATCATGCGTTTGTTGAAAATTAGCTTTCTGTCTGCAGGTTAAGGCAGAGAGGAGAGAACGCGAAGCCTTGGGTGCTACTCCACTATATGAACGCACCATACCATGATTTAATTTTTAGCGAGTTTTTATTTTATTGGTGTGCCCAACGTGGCCACCTAATGTCAACAAGGTTTTTTTTGACAAAAAATAAATTGCTGTGTAGTGATCTTATTCTGTTGACAGAGTTTTGAGTCTTGGGTGTCAACTCATAGTTCTTCCAGCTGCCCCGTGCTTAGCATTTATCTGTATCCAAGGCTGTAGAAAAATGTTCGTAAATGCGAAGTTTATTGCTACATTTCGTTATTTTGAAACTAGAGGATCTGGAATAAGTCAATTATGGACTTTTGAATTTTGCATCCTCCTCTTAAACATATACATCTCTGCTTTAGTTAGTTGACTTATGCTTGTTTATTTTGATTAGTCAGTGCTTTTGAAGGAAGCTTTGAACCCAATTTACAATAGCCATTTTGAAATTCCTGTAGGGAATCAAACTCGTGTCATTTCCTTGGGATTGTAAACTTCTTTCCTGTTATGTCTCATATGGGTACTTTCTTTTACAGAGTAGCTGGATACTCCTCCAGGTCTGCGTATCCCTGTATTGGATGTATCCGATACAGCCCTGATACATTTTGGATACTGTACCCATGCTTGCGTAAAAAATCTTAATTCTCTAACAGTGCCGGAAATTATGTGATTTGATTTTTGAAAAAAATTCTGTTCTTTCCAAATTTAATTTTTAATAATTTTATCATGCATTTTTAAATATTTTTGTGGTATAAACAAAACCTACACCAAATGAGAAGGACAAATGAGATTCCTTCCTGTTTCAGCGACCCATTTTTTTTGGATTCTCTTCGATTGCAACTAATTTTTTTTTTTTTTTTTTTGCATATTGTAAAGTGTTAAATCATGTTATAATTAGTTATATAGCATTTATCATTTGTGTCTATATCGCTCTTGAAGTAGTGAAAATCTCCTCTAATAACTTGTAATATTGTGTTAAATATGTTTGTCTTTTTATTAATGTCATATCCCGCAAAACTTTAAAAAATGGAATGAATTGTATTAACAAATCACACAAATAAATAGTGTATAAATGCAATAAAAAATGTGAATTAAAAAGCAAAGTTGTCTAAATAAAGATGTCTAAAAATAGACCAAATTAAGAAATTTAAAAATAAAGCCTAAATGACCATTAACTAAGATTCTAGAATAACAAGCCAATTATAGCAAGAACCTAGGATATTAAAAATATTCTAATGCTCTCTTAATGGTCACTTTATTAATTACCCTACGCAAGATTGTACATGTCTTGTGATCATTAATTCTTCAGAACATTCTTCTACTGTTGAGACCCTCCTTGGATTTGTAGAATGTTAATGATTAAGAGTAGCCAAAAAAACAGAGAAGGCTGTTCTCTTTTTCAGAATGGTTTGTAACAAGCCACTGCCACTGCCACTGCCACTGCCACTGAGATGATTCTACAACTAGGCCTACCAAAATTTGCAAAACCTTTGACCATAAATCATCACAAAACATCCAACCTGGTGTTGGATAACAAAACTGTCCTTCCCTAGAGATAGGGATACACACTGAGAACAATTGCCAAGATCTTGAGGAAAAATCAACAAACCTTCCAAACTATTGCAGATGAGTAGGATGCTCCAAAATAGATTGTAAGATACCATGATTTGAAGTTGATAGTGTATCATTTTTTTTGGAAAAAATAGTAAAAACCTTAGAATAGGAATCCTTGATAGAAAGTACCACTCAAACTTCACAAATTATAGAAACCAAAAGCAACTTTTGAAGTGAAAAATTGACTCAAAATTAAACACTACTTTTGAGGTGAAAAATTGATCAAAAGATTAGAGAATGCAAAACTTTGTTTTTTTAGGAAAAAATAGTAAAACCCAACTGAATAATGAAAACACACTTGAGGAAAAAATATTTAAACCCTCTCATAATATGATTTTATCAGAATGCATAGGAGGCAAACTCCTCATCAAAATGCAGAGTAGCTAGGGCCTTTTGTTGAGACCCTTTACACGAAGATTTCATGATTGCCAACCGTTTCTTGCAATCTATCTTCATGTGACCAAACTCGTGTTAATAATTGCATTGACCACTCTTCTTTGAAGATGTTACAAGTTCAACTGATCCTTTTTGTTGGGAGGATTGAGGTTTGCCTGTGTTTTTGTTTGATGCTTGCGTTGGGAAGGCCACCAGTTCAAAAGAGGAATGAACATGACTTTCAAACTGTTGCTTCCATCTATCCTGCTGCAAAAGCTTGTTGCAAAGATCAAAAAATGTTATAGCAATACTAGTAGAAGTAATATTGAGCGTTTTTATGAAATGTTTGCAAGATTGAGGTAGACTTTTTAGCGTGATCACTATCATATCTTCTTCCTCCATCCTGCGACCAAAAGCCTTGAGCTGGTCACTAATGTCTTTGATTGTTGTAAGATGTGCCTAGAGAGACATCTTCTCATCCATCATGATAGAAAACAACATATTCTTCAAAAAGAAAGTGCGGCTCTTGTCAGATGTCTTGTGAAGATCCCTCAAGATATCCTAGATTTTTTTAGTTGTTTTGTTAGAAGGCACCTGAGGGAGCTGATCATCTGTAAATGAAAGTTTGATCAACATGACAGCTTCCCGATTATGTTCATCTCATTTATCTTGATTTGACTGAGCTTGAGTAGGACGTGTCTCTTTACCTAGAACTATCTTATCAAGACAACGATATTCAAATATCGTCATCATGTGCTGTTTCCAAATGTTGTAATTGCGGCCATTGAATTGCTGATTTCCAACATAATGTTGGTCAAAGATACCATCACTAAAATGGAGGTTGCTAGTCAACCCTATGAAGGCACGAAAATTGAGGTAGACGTTGCAAAAATTGCAAAACTGAACACATTGGAAAAGACTAAATTTGAAAAATACTTAATGAACCTGAAAAAAGGAAAAAAATAGCCTATTTTTTCCAAAAAAGCCCTAATTGGGTTTAAGGGTGTAAAAACCTTATTTCCAAAAATAAAAACAACAGAAAACCCGAACTGCAGATTACTAAAATTTTTGGATTAGGGTTTCACGGGCTGATAAAACTTGATAAAAAACTAGTTGCAGTATGCAGAACAATGTTGGCAAAAATGCGAATGAAGGTTGAAAAATGTAATGACTTGAACCAGGTCTTTCCCAATATTTCTCAATATAACTCATGCAGATTTAAACATATATTTGCATGCACAGGATATTTATTTAAATGAAATAAACAATACAAATAACTAGCAAATATTATTGTAATTAACTCCTTAGAAAATGGTATCGTGTTATACAACCAGCAATACAATAACCATGAACGACAAACTTCCCAATTTGAAATACAAAAATAACAGTAAGATCGGGTGATGAAGAACTTGTGAATACACTGGCGAACTCTGCTATGAATCCGCACCGTTGATGAACTAGGGCTACGTCCAATCCACCTCTAAGCCAAAGGGTTTCCGTTCTCACGGATGTATTCGAAAGCTGAAGCCTCTTGATATCTGCAAGAGATAAATATTATATCAAAAACTAAACATGCTTCAAATGAGTCTCTGACCCTTCTTTTAAAGCAATAGCTGTGACTCTTCAGTTCCCCTCTTCTGTCTTTTCACTTAAAGTCACTTTTTAAATAAATATAACCGTTGGTTATTAAGTGACATAATAAAATAAAGTGAGGAATCTTCTGGCATTAAAACGGAGGACCAAACAAACTTGAATGGAGGCATGTGATAACTTGCCGGAAAGCTCTCGGTGAGACGCTCCAAGTCCAATATTGAAATGCCAAGAAAACTGAACTCTGCCGACTTACTAAAAATATAAAGTATCCAGAAACCCTGCGAAAACTACTCTGATTGGCCTGAAACTGAAATTATCTAGGCCAAATATCACAATGACTCAATTAAAGTGCTGGTCAGCCCCCACCAGACCATGATGAAATGACTAAGTACGCAACATAAATAATGTGCCCGAAAAAGAGGACATTACAAAAAATCATGTTTTTAGCTGTAGTTTTTGATTTTGGAGCAGACGTGAATTTCGGGAAAAACAATGTTGAAGACGTGACTGAAAAAACTGAGCTGTCAATATTAAAAAAAACACACGAAAATCTGGGGAGTAGATCGCGTTAAAATAACAACAGACAAAAAGCTCGCGCGATTTTGACTAGGGTTTTTATTTTTGGCATGAATCATAGTCACAATTTTTGGTGCAATTTGAGCAAAGGTTTGTGTGCGATTTTAGCAGGATTCAGACCTGCGAAAAATAGAAAAATTGACACCCGCTGATTTGCAGTAAACCTTAGACGGTTTAAGAGAGACTGCAAAAACTGAAAAATCAATTTTGAATTTCTTAATTAAAAAAATGCCCAAAGATATTTATTGTTATGATAACATGAAACTTTTAAAAAAAGAATGAATTGTATTAAAAAATCACATAAATAAATAAAATTTATAAACGTGAACTAAAAAAATAAAACAACGTCTAGAAAAGACCAAATTAAGAAAACTAAAAATAAAGCCTAGATAACCATTAATTAAGATTCTAGAATAATGAGCTATATATAGCAGGAACCTAAGATACAAAAAAATATAATATTCTAATATCCAGCTGTGCCATATTGAAGGTCTTAAAAAATAGCTGCATTTATATCTATACTACATTTATATCTATACTATATTCGTATTTGTATATGAATTTGTTTCCATGCAATTTTCATAATGCTCCGATACAGGAGTCGTCTGCTTTAGTGAATTTTATGTATCAATTATTATTATTATTTATTTATTTATAAATTTTTTTGGGCTCTAATTGTTATTGAAGTACATTTGTTCAGGTTATATGAAATTTGTTTGTCTGGTTTTGATGTATTCTATTTATTGGTGTTAAAGAGTTGCATCTTATTGGCTTTCTTATTGGAGGCTATCATACAACATTGATTGAGATTGTATTTAAACTTCTTTACTTGATTTAGTTGCTTGGGTGCTATGACTAATGCGTATCTGGGAGACACATTCATTTAGGCTTTAAAAGAGTTAAGTTGACAGATCAGAGAAGAATAAATTACTACAATATACATCTTCAAATTTGGCATCTGTGCAATGGATTTAGAGTAAATCTTAAAATGTGAAGTTCTGGATATTTTGTTAGAACCTAAAGTTCAAAGGAGAGCCTGAAGAGTATCTATCTGGCTTATTAAAGCAATCTTTACGAATGGAGTAAAACTACTGTGTGGAGGAGTGTATTTTTGCCTTACATGTAAGGCAAGCAAATTTATAAAGCTGTATTTATGGTACCACACAAAATCTAGTAAAAAATTATTCAGGTTGAGAGGCACATCAGTAAAAATGTAGCAATACTAATTGTATACTGATATAACCATGCTACTAAAAAAATTGCCTATTAATAATCAAGTTCAAAGCCATAGCAGCCCTAGAGCGTCTACACTTGCCATGAAAAACATACGATAAGGTCATTTCAATGATAAAAGAGCACAAGATCCTAGGCTATTGTGTGCATGGTAGATCGACAGAGTAGATATTAGGGTTGATGTATTTTTTTTTTCAAAATAATTTGGATTTATTACCAACACGTGTTACCTTAAAATTTGAAAATTTTGGTTCCCTTCAAACCCAAGTTATGTAACTCTCAAGCTTTTAAACCTAGAATTCATGGTGTAAAGATTCATAAAATCGCTGACCGCTCGACCATTCTATAGGATCAAGTCTTTAGTGTTGGTCATGTCCGCCAAAGAAGCCTTTATGTCGGCTAGTTGGGTAGGTTTTGAACCTTCGTATCCCTTCATCTGTCTGGTTCATAAGTTCTCCAATCTGTCGATTGCTCAACTACTCTTGTAATGTGTGCCTTGTCATCAGTCATGTGTATTAGGAGAGTCTTTGGAGTTGGCCAGTTGAAGAAATCTTGAACTCTTGCACTCCTTGTTTGCGTAGTCAAAAATTCAAAGCATCACCAACTAGCTGATTGCATGAGGTTTCTCATTTTTTGTGACATTCTTCTCGGAGATTTAGGAAGTAAAACCCCTTAATGACAAATTTAGTGGCGAAAGCATGATTTTTTTGAAGATGAATGATTTTATTCCTCGCTGCCAAAATCTAATGAGTTGAAGGCCATGTCCATAAAAGAAAGGTGACAATATTTTCGAACTCATTCTTTCTTTAGGAGCTAGCCAAAAAATTTCTAAATTGACAAATTGATGACTCTTTTAGGGTCCGTTTGGCAGCAGGAATTGGACCAGAATTGACATTATCTAATTCTAGATAATGCCAAATTCCATGTTTGGGTTCTTGGAAAAAAATGGAATTGGAATTCCGAAATTCTCATTTTGCCCCCAAAATGGGAATATCATCTTCCACCTAAATAGGTGGAATTGGAATTTCTAATTTTTACAAAAACAAATTTAATATTTCGTGGGATCCGTGACTATAAGATGTATATTATATTGCTATAAGGATGTATATATATACATGTGTATATACACACGTGTGTATATACACACATGTGTATATACGTATGTGTATATACATGTGTGTATATATATGCATGTGCGTGTATATACACATATGTGTGTATATATACATACATGTGTGATGGGGAGGTCACCTTGCTATCCTGGATTCCTACTCTCTTCTAGGAATCTTACCTTGGACCCTATTCACTTCAGGATCCTCTAGACTCACACTTGAGTCTCTTAGGGTTACTCACAGACCCTAACCAGAAGGATTTCTATACTCCCTCTCTCCTAGGTTTCTTACCCACCGAAATGTCTCACTCTTCACCGTATCTTACTCTTCATGACTGAATACAGTTAGTCATGCACCTTCTCCTTCTATCTCTCTCTCCTACAAGTTCCCTAGCCGGACCATTTAAGCTCGCCTAGGACTTGTCTACAATTCTGACTAGCCTCTTCTCCAACACAAACACTGAAACAGAAATAAAATACATGGGGGATGCTCCTTGACAGTCACACTCCATAAGATGGATTATCAGAGTCAAGAAGCATCCATAGTACTGAACTGAATTCAAAATCCTACTCTACAGAAGTCTGCACACAACACAGAATACACAGAACACAGGAAACTATCTCTTTATTGAAAGCTTGAAAATTACAATGTAAATGCAAATGCTCTATGCTAGTCTGCTCTATCTTGAATTTCTCCAACCTCTTTTACAGGGTTCTTTCCTCCATTTTATACTCGACCTATTCTTGATTGTAACCGTTTTTAGGTTACCGAGCCGCCTGAAGAATCCCAACTACCTCGGCTCTTCATCTTCTCCTGTAACTGTCATCATTCTCTTTCTCTGCATGGTTGACGACGTGGATCTCCTTTTTCCTCCGTGGCATTCTCTTTCCTTTTTGTCGTATCTGACTTTTCAACTCTTTCCCAACTCGGTCAGACACTTACACTGCTTGAATGCAAATCGCATAGTCGCGAGTTAAAATCACTGTGTATGTTTTGGTTTGCGACCTTGCGATTCCTGGCTCGTCGCGCTCTCGCCATACTCCCATTTGAGCTGCCTATTCTTCTGCGACCTGGCGCTGCACTGTTTGTTGCGCGCTCGCAACCCTTATACCCGAGCTGACATTTACTCTGCGACTGAGCGATACAATGCTCGTCGCGCTCTCGCAACACTTTTCCACGAGCTGCCGCTTCCCTCGCGACTGTGCAATGCATCGTTATCGCGCACTCGCGATGCTTTTCACTTAACTGCCGGTTCATCTGCGACTGGGCGATGCAACATAGTCGCGCACTCGCACTGCTTTTATCCGAGCTGACAATGTCTCTACGACCTTGCGATGTCTGGTTGTCGCGTACTCGCGCACCTAGGAACTTAACCGCTGAGCAACTCGTGACTGTGCGATGAGCTATCTGTCGCCTTGTCGCACACATTTCCTGTTAACCGCTCATTAGCTACCGACTGTGCGATACACCCTCGTCGCGTGGTCGCACCGGTTTCAACCTAACCGCCAATTCACCTCGCGACTGTGCGATGAGCTCTCATCGCTCACTCGCACACTTAATGACTTAATCGCTGTTCACCATGCGATTTCGCGATAGACATAACAGAACCGCTCTTGCGCTAAACCGGAAGAAACCGTTAGGGTTTAGAAGAGAATGACAGGAAATCGTTACCAAACAAAACTTCACCGCTAACCGTGATCTGCTCCTTTGATCATTCTGCAAATTACTAGGGCTTGGAGCTAAAACCCTAGGGTGCTCTGCACCATACTCCCCCCCTCTGAGAAGGAAGAGTTAGTTTGAATTAGTCGGCAACAATGCCGAACTAATTCCTTGCTTTCTGCATTCTTCTTCGTCCATCCATGTAGCTTCTGATTCTGGTAACCCTAACCACTTGACAAGGTATTCTCTGTATACCCTGCGTCGAGTTGTCTTCTAAACTCGTGAATCCAGGATTTTCTCTGCCTGCAACTTAGACTTAGTCTTCACCTGTATATCTTGAACATCTTTTCCTATTTCCATCTGCTGAGTATTCTCAGGTATCACTGGTCCTCTGTATGGAACAAGATCCTGCACATTAAAAATAGGTGATATATCCAAATTGTTAGGTAAATCAATTTTATAGGCATTCTGCCCATACTTCTCAGATATCTTGCAGGGACCTATTCTCCTCATTTGCAACTTAGTAGGAATCCCCTTTTGTAATCTGGCTTTGTTCAGATGCACCATTACCAGATCTCCAATTTGAAATTGGACTTCTCTCCTTCCTTCATCCACCTTCCCTTTTAATTTCTGATTTGCTTCAATCAAATCCTTCTTCACCTGATCATGTATCTCCTTCATAGACTGTGCAAAGTCATCAGCATGTCCACTTATCACTCCCTGTCCTTTTAATTCTCTGAGTTCACAAACTCCACGTGGATGCATCCCATATACAATC
>MU223355.1:859635-884240 GCA_018584345.1 Thuja plicata | reverse complement strand
TATATATATATATATATGTCATTATTGCATTAGCTTACTCAATTTTTCAATAAAGGATATCCCTCAATTATACTCCACATCAAACCTATATCTATAATCTAAGAAATAAAAGCAAAATTAATCAAACATGACCTACTTAGTTTATAGTAAAATTTAAAAATATCACCAAGCAAGAATTTAAGATTTAGTAAAATAATAATAGAAGAAAATTATTTGGATAAGAACCCACTACCAAGAAAACTGCATCAACAACCGATAGATAAGTTATCACTTTCTTCATCATGGATATTACTCTTCTTTTTAATGTATACAATTATAAGGTAGTTGAAAAAGAGAAACTAAATCTACATCACACAAAACGTTATAGTTCACAAATATTTTAAAAAATAATCCAACCCTTTCTTGACTTAGCTATACAAGTACCATTTGAGGACTTCAATTAAGACTTAAGAAAACCCAACTCAAGAAAATCAATAATTCTTTCGACACCAACTAATATTACAACCATATTAGAATATATACAAAACAAACCCAAATGTACATGTCCATAAGTTCAATGAAGCAATATATATTTTTAAAATTATTCAAAATGCATTAAAGAATGGATTCTCTTTAAAACCTAACACAAATATGATGTAATGCTAATTAGAAGGAAAAGGAGAGAATAATTTCTTTAATAGAGATTAATTTTCTATATTTTAATTTCCCATTGTTGTAACCAATTTGAGAAAATCTTCACGGGTTTGTATTACTTAGGATGTGCCTTTAGTCATTGTATTACTTCCTCTTTTTAGGCCTTAATCAAAGACCTAAGTTGAAAAAGAAAAGATGCAAAACTATGTTCGAGAATGATGATAAATTTACTAGATCATTTAGTTTCAAGTTGCATTTATATTACATATGTTTGTATTGATTTGAATTTTTTATTCAATTGAATAGTTTTTAATTGTAAATATCTTAATCTAGAATGTATGTATATTTACAATATGTTAACAAATCTAGTTTTATATTTGCAATATGTTAACAAACCTAGTTTTATATTAAATCAAGCCTTAGAAGTGTTCTATATTACTTGAGTTTTTATGTTTGTAGTTTGTTTCAAGTTGTTTTAGGAACTGAACTTTATTTTATGCTTTATTCAAGAGGTGTATAAATGAGGTCTATGTACATACATTGTATATATTTTTAACTTATCAATGTCATTTCTTAGTCATTTTTTGGATGTATATTGAATAATTTGCATCAAGGTAACATCTAGATAAAACAAAGCGTAAATGAAGTTCACCTAGTTCATGATATATATATATATATATATATATATATATATATATATATATATATTGAACATCCTGATTTTTGCTGAAATTACACATTTTTAAGAAAATATGATAATTTAAGCCTTGAGAGTTCCCATATGAAGGAGTAAAAAGAAAATGGGATAATTTAAGCCTTGAGAGTTCCCATATAAAATCCTCTTGGATCAAAATCCATTGGGTATAATCTCTCTACTCCTCACTCACCCCTATAATCGAGTGTCCTTTGCACCCTTCAAAATGATGACAAAAAATCAATTTGACATTAAATTTTTGTGGGATCAAATAAATTATTTTGACAAACCCAAATACAGGATGATAATCTTTCTAATGATTATGAGTTTGATATATTATGAATTTATTAAGACTTTTCTTTTTAAGTTTTACTAAACATAGGTTGTCTGACCATTTAGCGATTTCTCTGTTCGACACTTCTGGAAAAATAGTAAATTAGGCAAAAAAATTTATGAAAAATATCTAGGAAACAGGTATTTATGTTACCTTTCTATCAAAAAAAGAATAAATGAATTTTGATAAATAGAGGTAGAGTTAGAGTGATCCAAGTGAACCTATGTCCAAATTATAGTTAATGTCACTTCATAACTCAATAAACTATAAAATATTCAACTAAATTGAATGAAACCAAATATATTCTCTAGATATTGGTGTTACAAACCTAAATTCAAAATAATTACGTTCTTATCAATTTTATAAAAAAAGTTATGTTGATCAAAGTGAGTGTCACTCTTGAAAAATGTTGATTTTTCACACAAACAATTTTTGAAGGAGAAGGAAAAATAGATACAAATAAATTCCAAATTTTTTTTTTTTAAATATTTATAAACTAGAAACAAAATGCTAAAAGTCACTAGTTTACATCATCTTCAAATTCTTAATATTTTTACGACAATAGGTGTTCGAAAGTGAAGTTTATTTTTCAGGATGTTCGTTTCAGTGTCAAAGTTGGCCAAAAAGTGGGACACAGTTTTGTGTGTGTGTGTGTGTGTGTGTGTGTGTATAAGATCATGGCATCAGGCACAAGCTCACAACCCATTGATTCAGAGCCTAGTGTACAGGGTAGTACTAGTGGGTAGTCATCAGCACAATTTGCTAGATCTAGAGAGGATAGAGATAGACTATTTGTAGATATCGTTGACAGATTGCAGCGTGCTTTAGAGCACCTAGATCATACCATACAAAGTTTCACTACCCTTCCAAATAGGTAAATGGTATATAGTATTAGAGATGAGTTAGTACATATGATTGATGTAGTTCAATCATATATCCCATATGACAAAATTAGCATTGATGTATTCTATACATCTCTCTTCCGTTCAATTACAGGTGCTGTAAAATGGAGATAGATTAACAATGATGTTTCTACAGCTAATGTGAAGACGGGAAAGTGCACAAAGATGGGGGACCAAAAAGGGGGTATAAGATGCCACTTTTGTTTTTTCCCTGAAATTAACAAACTCTGAACTTCAACGAGAAATTGAGGATAGTTACACTCAAAATTTTAAAATGTGACAAAAACAAGAGTTGTTCTACTCCGAATCTAGTTTTTAAACTACTAATTTATTTTAGAAATGGTGGAGATTAAGGCCCTCAAAAAGGGGGAGCACAAAAGTGGTTCTATTTTTTGTGAAAAAACATAACATAGTGTCTGGTGTGCTCCCCCTAAAATATTAAATTTTTTTTTTTAAAAAATTTAATCGCTCCGGTGAGAAATTAGCTAACACCACCTAGTTTATCCCGGGTTTTTCTACTAATTTTTTGATGAAAGTGTGATTTTTTTCCATTTTCCAAAGTGGACACATCCTTAAAATGTGAAATTTCTGTGTGCTCCCCCTAGAAATCATTGAAAACTAATTGAAAATCAAAATTTTTTTTTTAAAAGTGTGTAGAATGGAGTCTAGTTTCTGAAAATGTAAAATTTTTCAAAAATCGATGAATGAGCCAAAATCTAAGCCCAATTGAATACACGTTGGTTTTTGACAAAAATCAGACATACTTAGAAGATAAATTAGAAATGAAAAGCTTAACATAATGAGAATTCAAAATAAATTACATGGTTAGATAGCTATCAGAGAGATCTACAATATCATGCCATTTGATTTTATTGTTATTCAACCATGTGCAAACCTAACGGGGAGCACACAAGTAAAAATGTTATTTTTTTCTAAGTTTGTTGGAAAACACGTCTCAAACCTGTTTAAATCCTCCAAGCCTTTGGTTTCGAAATCCAAGGAAAATCAAAGCTTTAGGCTTGGTAAACTTTAATGTCGTTAAAAGTGCTCACACCGTATAGGGCGTGCGTGCTATCCAAATTTATGGTTTACATAACGCGTGCGCCCTATGTAAACCATAAACACTCCCTAAGGGAGGGACATACAAAGAGTGAGAAGGTGGGGGAGGGAAACAGAAAGAGAGAGAGAGAGAGAAAGAGAGAAGGATAGGAAGAGAGAGGAAGAGAAGGTGAGAGAGAGGGAGAGAGATAGGTGAGAACAAGGAGAGAGATTAGACTCTCTCTCTCTCTCTCTCCTGGAAATTAAAATAAAATCTATTTTAAAAGTCCAATTAAACATAAAATTTAAGACAAGAAGCTTTTACAATCAAATTTTATTGAAAACTAAAAATTAAACCTAAATTTCAATACAAATAAGATACATGGTTGTAGAATCACTTACCTCTTCTTTCGGTTTGACCTTGATGACGTCGTGGAGCCATTTTTTGCTTCAATTTGATGGATCAAAACCCATAATGAATCGCATACGTGCTATTTTCTTTGATTTCTTGGCTATTCGAGGGTTTGGGAAAACAAAATGAGCCACTTTTGTGGCTGCCCTAATTTTATATAAAACCATATAGGGCATGCACGCTATAGCACGCAAGCCTTATGGTTTAAATTTCCCAAGCCATAGGGAGTGCGGGCTATAGGGCGTGCACCCTATGGCTTGGGCAATACAAGCCATAGGGCGTGCTCCCTATAGCTTGCACACCCTATGTGCGTATGGGGGACCAAAAAGGTATTTGGCACCTTTTTGGTCCCCCATCTTGGTGCATATAACCAGACCATGTTTCCTCATTATCATAATATAGGTCAGGTTAGAGGATACCTTACTACTAGGTGCTCAGATCCACTTATTGCACCTTTTATATATCCTAGATGGTTGGATACTTATCATAGGTGGTCCCAGAAGGATGAGTTGCCACTCTAATTCTGCAAACAATTATTTGCAGAGTTTCATTTACATTATGAGGTTGATTATATAGATTTCCCCTTGCACGCTGGGTAGGGGAAGGGGCAATTTTTTGACAGATTTAGATGACTTGATGCCCCAGGGCATGCTAACAAGCAGACAGTGATGGGTCCAAACCTTTTGATTTTTCCAAAATGTTTGGAACTCTCCGCTGCAGCAGAGAGTGCAACAGACGACACTAAGAGGGATGCATTTTCTAGTATCATGAGTATCGTGACACAGGTTCACGAGATGCCATCTGATCATGTGGGGAGATACATACTGGGTTCACATTCTACCATTCCTCCACCTGTAGATGATACATCTTCCAGTGATGATCTTTATGAGTTAGCATGCATACCATCTCCTCTCGAGGTCGCAACTTTTCTCGAGGTGGATCCTTTGCGTCGCATGAGTGCATGTTTATCTATTGATCTACTTGATGCATATTAGGATATACAGATACTAAGTGGGGTCCCTCTCCTTGAGGAGTCATCATATATCACCTGAGTTCTTCATAGACCATCTATTGGCTCACATTCTCAGGGTGCACAAAGATAGGAGGATATTTCTGCACATTCTACAACTCCTCAGCATACAATAGCTGACTAGGATATACCTCCCCTTGGTCAAACATCCTAGGAGCATGTACCTCAGGCAACATCTGTTCTAGTTAATGAACTTTATTCCATCTTGCTTATGGATCCTCTCGTTGATCCAAATAGGTTTTCCTTAAATGATTCAAAGCTGAGTGGGATCGGGAGAGCATTACATGCTGCTACAGTCTAAATTTAAATTTTGATTTTAAAAAGTAATGTATACATGTATATATATATATATATATATATATATATATATATATATATATATATATATATATATATATTCCAAGGTATTATCATGAGTATGACACCATATGGAGATTTGGAGCCACCCGACGATCCCTTGCATCATGACACATAGGTAAATTTAGATGTCTAGTTAATTTTTCTTTTAAGTATTTAAAATCAAGTACATGCACGACACATATATTTGAATACAAGTTTTTTAATGTATAATTTTCATAGGTAATTTGCAGGTCCCTCTTCCATGTATCCAACCATCATCTACGATTCCTAGGGTAGATGAATATGATCGAGATGTTGGAGACAAGGTATGTAGTCATACAACATGTACATGTGTTCAACTAAATATGTGTCCATATGTATCAATTGTATATCTAGACATACATAATGTGTACACATCTCTATTTTATTGCACATAGGTATCTGGACGAGGTGGAGCAACATCAACTCATGGATCAGGGCAGGGTACTAGTTGACTACATATAGATAGGGATCTAGATACATTTTAGACTTGGGTTATAGATTTATTTTATGCTATATATACATGCACATGCATGTATTTTATAGACTTATTTTATACATGTTCTCTATACATGTACATGGCATCTACACATATTCTAGACATTTCATGTGTTATGTTTATTTTAGACATTTCATATACATGTTATGTTCATTTTAGACTTATTTTATACATTCTATGTACATGTACGCGCACATGTATATTTTAGACCTCCATTTTATTTTATGTACATATTTTCTCCATGTACGCACCTGCAACAACTAAATAAGAAACACACTCATAATCAACTGAATATATAGGATCATGAATGTTTATGTCACTGTCACTGCCTTCGTAAGGAGGCATTGCGATTAACTGTATCATTTCCCATTGTGAAACATATCCATCTACAATAATCTCACATTGACTATTTGCATTGTTCTCAACACAATTAATATAAAAGAATGATTTTTCTCTTACTTGAATCACAAGTGGCTTGCTATGTCCCATAGTCATCACTTGATTTAAACTCCTAATACTAGTAATTGTTTGACAATTATAAGAATTAGATCGATCAATATCTGTTACAAATATGTAATAAAATGCACATGTTTTTAGATTGAACTTGAGTTATAATAAAAGTTAAATGCACTAGATTAACTTTAAATTAAAGAAAAGAACATAATATTTTACCTTTCACTTCCCAAAAATAACATTTGTTGTATGCTGTGTCACGACTAGCAAAATGACTTTGACACCATTCTACAAATTTCTTTGAATTCTCTATCTTGTTACCTGTAAAAGAACTCTTAATTTAGCAAATGAAGAAGCTATATATATATATATATATAAAATTTCTTTTTAAAATAAATTGAGAATTAGATATCTATTTTTAACTATTCATACCTGCAAGTTCATGTTGGGGAAGTGCACGCTTTACACATGCTCCTGCTCCATCATGCTCTCCTTTTTCATGTCCACTTTAATTTTTTTTTCAAAGAAACTTTATGTTGTGTCTAGCATGTTGCATAGATAGCCAGTTAAAAGATTTTGGAAACTTAAATTGTCCTTGGATAAAGTTGCACAATTATTTAATAAAAATTGAAGTTAAATACAAAAAAATATTTTTCATTTATATATACCAATTAAATTGTAAAGAATAATTTAAATAAGAATGAAAATTAAATGAAGTATGTAATTACCAACACATCCATCATACCAAATCCAATATTGTGAATCACGTATCCCACATTGCCTAACATCTTCAAAAAACATTGCAAAACAATGAGCTACATGGCTCCAATCATGAACCTTATCATTGTTGATATAGAAATGAATCTCCTTGATAATAACGTGTTAATTTGGACTAGTGCTTTCTACACCATCCAAATCAAACTATGCATGTCTATAACTCACTTGTAAAAATATTTCAACTTGATCGAAACAATAATATTGAGCTTGAATTTGCGATTGAGGGGAAAATGTATAGTTTTTAGAGAAATCTACAATTGAAAGAATACAACCTGGCGGAAAACAAATTTTTGAATCACAAAATTGTTTAGCTTTCCATCGTGCACCATGACAATGTTGGATATGTGGATAAATGATACTACAAAATCTAGTCATAAACTCAATGTAGGGAAATTAACTCTCCTCTAATGTAATTTTTTTGGATTCATCCACTGTCTTTGTTAGGTATGTCTCATATTCAAATCTATTCCACAAAAATGACATTGAAACATCAATATTCTCAATTTGCATTGGAAATTTATTCAAATATCTATAATCATTGCATACACTTTTTATACGCTGTACATTGAACTCATCTGAATCTTCTGATTTATCACATAAAATAGATGTCACAAATTGTGTCGTACTTCTAGGGATGACTATATTTGGACTAAGTACTACCATAAATTTTTTATATGATTGTAGGTGTAGATGAAGATCAACATAATTTTGACAACAAGTTTCACGTACCTTATTTATGTGTACAAAGCAAGGACACAACCTCTCAAACATTCTTTGACATTTTTGAATCTGAAAAATTCTTGTTTGAATGCTTCAAATAGTTCATTATGTGTTGTATCTACAAAATATTTTGGATGTGAAATTTTCATACTGGTCTCTCCATCTTTCATATGTATAGTGTCCCTTCTATTGGAAGAAACACGAGAGTGGGTGGTCTATTATTCAATGACCTGTCTTTTTACATCTTCAGAAATTCTATCTTTTTGAGGAAGTCTACAAATATTTACCCAATTCTCTTCAACGTTTTCATCAAACATGTTTCTCCTAAAATATCTTTGAACAATTCTTCTAGATATATACAGTAATTGAGAAATTGTTAGTGTTATACACCAAATTTGCACCCTATTAAAATCTTAAGTCTAATGATTTGGTATAACATGGGAATCACATCCAGGTTGTGGGACCTATGCTAACTGAAGTGAAACCTCTAGATTCTAGGCTAGTTCCTCTTGGATAATCACCTATTTTATCTCTTTAAACATGGAAAGTAAACTTGGAAGGAAAAGGGTTAGAAGGAGAAATGAAAGACTGAAAGAAAATTTAACCTACAAGGTGATACACTGAAAGTGACATGAATTATAATGAAATAACTAAGCATTAATATGAAATCCTTGAATCATAACAGGCACAACCTTCTGAATAGGTTTTCAAAAAGTGTTTCATGGAGAGGTCTGAGATGAAAAGAGACTATTCAAGGAAAGAAAATATTTCACATAGAATAACATATTAAATGAAATAGACACAAACTATGACCTGCAAATAGATATTCACTCCAACAAATAGGCACAAAAATGAGACAAAATGACAGGGATGAACAAAATCCACAAGATCATCAAAATCAATCATCCACAATAGTGAACAGAGATGCAGAAAGAAAGAGGGCTCAATAACTCCAAGATTTCTCTAATATTATCCACTATATTATGCTTCAAATAAGAGAAATATAAACAAGAAAACCTAGGGATAGAGAAAATGTCACAAAAAGTCTTTGCATAATTTGAATCTCAATGAGAAATTACAAACAGATGAAAACCTAGGGGTAGAGGGAATGCCACATAAAGTCTTGTATAGGTTGGAAAAACTAACTACAAAAGTATCTAAAAACATTTATATACAAGCTCCCCTATAACACAGGCTTGGGACTTAATCCATCCGATCAGATCAAGGTGCAGTTAGGGTTACAATAGATATTCATTAAACAATGTAGAAACCCTAAAATGGTCAAGTCTGTCCATTAATGTATTTGGGAAATATCTCAGACGATCAGATTTGCCTTGAAAATATCATATGTCACCATAAATTCGAGCAGATAGATCATCTTGATACATCTAACCTCTCTGCAAATTGGAAAACGTCACCATCACCATGAAAACCCTGAGAAGCGACATTTAAATATTTGAATTTAAACATAAACGGTCACTGGTGGCGTGGAAAAACCCGATCAACGACCCATATTTAAATCTTTAGTAACTTTAAAACATGACCATTGATGTCCTTTAAGTTACTCGCGAGCACATGATCTAATCTTCCACGTGACATGCAGGCGCGATGCCTCAAACATTATCTATCTTCATCTTTACCTTCAAGGGATAGTGCCCACCATCCGATCTTGAACAAATTTCCTTACCTTTATCTTACCTTCGGTGCTGACTTCAAATCTGAATTAGACGTGTCAACAAGACGCATTGCCTCAATGGTTAAACAACTTCATCTTGGTCTTTATTCCTTTACACCTACCGTTGGATCTTTCTTAACTTACAGTGTATTTACTGCTTTTTAAAACTGAGACCCATGATTTCATCAGTGCTAGAGGTCACCTTGGCGCAATGCCTTAATGGTTAGATCTCGATCACTTTTACCCTAAGGCAATACATTGTCCGTCCAATGAAATAAGAATTGCTCAATCCTTACTTTACCTTCTGACCTCAGCATGGCCCTCCATGGACACGTGTTACAATAGAGCAATGCCTCAATGAGTAGATCTTGGGCATCTTCATTTCAAGGCTTCATGCCTACCATCAGATCTAAAGAAACTAGACCGCAGATTAACTTACCTTAGTTACAAACTGCAGGTCCCACCTGGTCAGAAAGGGCACGTGGAATGCAGTCGCATTGCCTTAATGAATAGATCTTGATTACTTTGGTATTAAGGCAAAACGCCCATCGTTAGATTGAATCTGACCAAACTGCCTTTTAATCTCCCTTTGAGCTCATTCTATCCCTGCCATAGACATGCGTTGTCAAGGCGTGATGCCTTAATGATTAATTATCTGCATCTTGGCCATCAAGGGACAACACTGACTGCACAATAAAAAAGAACTTGATCAAATATTATGTTTACTGTAGACAGGCCCATGTTCTGACAACCTGCCATGCATCGTCATAGCACAATCCTTTGAACATTAGATCTCAAGCATCTTTACCTTGTGGCAATGTACAGACCATTTGATGAAGATTAACCTGATTAGACGTTAAATCAAATCTTACTTCGGTAACCGCATGCCCCACTTTCCACATGGCATGAAGGTGCAATGCCTTGAAGATTAAACAACTACATCTTCACCAACGAGGGAAAGCGCTGACCGCACAATAAAAAAGAACTTGATCACAACTTAATCCTTTACTTGTCAAAAAGGTGACCCCACCGTCCACATGGCACAAAGGTGCAATGCCTCAAAGATTAAACATCTGCATCTTGGTGACCAAGGGATCGCGCAAACCGTTGGATCAAAAGAGACTTGTTCAATTGTTACCTTATTATTTCTGACTATCCCGACCCTGCCACGAACATGTGCCGTCAAGGCGTGACACCTTAATCAATAAAAACCTTCATCTCAGCGATTAAGGCATCGCAACGACCGTTGGATCAAAAGGATCTTGTAGCTACTTAAGGTAAATAAAGTATTACGGGACTTAGGGAAGTAAACTTTAGCAAAATGTAAAGCCCGTTAGGAAAAATAACTTGGCCCCGCTCGACGGACAACTTAAAACACGTGATGAATTGGAACTTTAAGTGGCAAAAAGGTAATGAAGAATTAGAACATCCATCAAATAACTAGGGTTTAAGAGGTTTTAATAGGGTTTTTAAGATATGAAGGGATAAAATCACACCTAGAAACATGCAGAGAGAAATATAAAGACCACAGAAAGGAGAAAATTTCATACAAGCTGGGATCTACCCTTGTGGGAGCCTCATTTTCTCCACTTGTAGCCAAATTTGGCAATTTCTACTGAATGTCAGCTTGCTAGACATATAAAACCAGTGGCCTTATGACATTCCATTGGGAAAGGAGTCTGCATTAAGCACAAAAGGATACATCTGGGAAGCAGGAGGATTGAAACCAGGATGAGGAAAATAAAAAACTAAAACAAGAAAATAGCTACATACAAGCAAAAACAAACTAACTGTGCACAAGCACTTTGAGTAAATCAGGAAAACTAACCTAAAATGAAGAACATAAAGAAGCAAAACTTAATTACAAGGTAGGACAAACTTAAAAACAAGGCTTAAGATGAAAGCCATTGACTGAAATGGGCATGTTTTCCATTTCAAGAGTTGAGAGCTGGAAGGCATTGTTCCCTTTGCATTCTGTGATCACAAATGGACCTCCCCAAAATGAATCAAACTTTGTATGCCTACCAAGCCTGGATCTAAATTCATCCCACTTTAGGACAATATCCCCAATATTAAAGCTCCTTGATCTAGCTCTCTTGTCAAAATTTTTCTTGGTTTGCATATCTTGGAACTCCATATTTTGCATAGATTTGCATATACTCTCTTCCAACTCTATGAGCTGAGCATATCTTACCTGAAAAGGGTCTCCTTCTTCAAAGAGCAAAATTTGGGTGGAAAGGTCCAAAGCTGGTAATTCAGTTGAGATGGAAAATTTAGCTTCCTTGGCATAGAATAGCATATAGGGAGAGTTCCTAATGATCTTTTTTGGAGCGATCCTATCTATATACAAGTCAAACTTTAGTTTGGAATGCCAATCTCTTTGATTCTCTTGCAAAGTCTTATTTATTATCCTAATCAGATTCTTATTAGTGGAATATGCTAAACCATTACCCTGGGGGTAAAATTGGAACTAGTGTTGAGGTAAATACCATGTCTAGCTGCCCATTCAATAACTCTCAAACCTGTGAAGGAAAGTGTATTGTCATATATTATTGAATCAGGAATGCCAAACCTATGTATGATATCATCATAAATGTTTAGGACAATAGTCTCATTGGCTTCCTTTAATGCAATTTCCTCCATCCACCAGGTGAAATAATCAGTTGTAGTGATTATCCATTTGCAGCCTACACTAGATGGGGGGTTAATTAGGCCTATGAAGTCAATGCCCCATTTCACAAAAGTTTGGTCTATCCTGATTGGTTAGAAGGGGTAGGGCTGAAAGCCTCTCCTTGCCTAAAAACATAACACATTTCATGCATTTCCTCACATGATCATGACTATCCTTAAAGATGGATGGCCAATAATATCTAGCCCTCATGATCTTGAAAGCAGTAGTCCTAGGAGAAAAATGACATCCAAAAGGTCCATCATGGAATTCATGTAAGAAATCTGTCACTTGCTCTGAATCAATGCATCTAAGGAGAAAACCATTGTGATCCTTTCTAAAAAGGACCTCATTAATAAACACAAAAGGAATAGATTGCAATTTGTAGTACCTCCTCTTTGCTAAATCTAAGTTTGCAGGGCACTCACCTATCTTCAAAAAATGGACCATGTTTGGCAACCAAACTGCTGCCTTATCCTGATCCTCTGTTGAATGCACAACTAAGGATGCATTCACTTGTCCTTGATCTTTTGGAGTTTCATCCTCTGTCAATTGTTCACAAAGACACCTTCCTCTATCTAGCTTGGTAACCTGAATGTTTATATCATACTCCATAACTCTGGTTATCCAACCAGCTCTTTTTTCATTCAAATCTTTAGAGAGTAAGGATTATTTGACACTTGGATGAGTGACTCTTAAATGTATCTTACTATGGGTTAATAAATGTATGAAATTTCTAAGACTCTTCACAACAACAAGTACATGTTTTTCTACAAAAGAGTAACTTTGTTCATACTCTTCCAAGACTTTGCTAAAGAAAGCAATAGGTTGCTGCAATCCTTCAGGGTTTTGTTGAGTCAACATTGCAGAGATAGAATCAGAGTCTCCATAAGCATAAAGAATGAAATCTTTACTGAAATCTAGATTTAGAAAAGCACGAGCCTCTGTCAGAGCCTCTTTAATGGCTTGAAAGCGAATTTTTCCTTCTTTACTCCAACAAAAAACTTCTTTCTTCTTTAACATGGCTGTTAAAGGTTTCAAAAGATCTGTAATATTAGGCTATAAATTCCTGACAAAGTTAATACTTTCTACGAAGGATTGGAGACTCTTCTTTTGATGTGGTAGGGGAAGCTCTAAAATAGTTGCAATTCTTTTAGGATCCACTGTAATACCTTTCTTGGACACAATATACCCCAATAGCTTCCCTTCACATACTGAAAATACACACTTCTTGGGATTGAGGGAGATCCCAAACTCCCTACATCTTTCAAAGATTTTCTTCAGATGTTTGATATGATCTGCTGCATGTTTTGAATAGACTGCGATATCATCAAGGTAGGCTAGCACAAACTTGTACATGAGGCTCTTGAAGGCCATATCCATAGCCTTTTGAAAAGTGGCACCTGCATTTGACAAACCAAAAGACATCTTTTGATAGGCCATGGTTATCCATTTGGTTGTAAATGCAGTCTTGAATTGATCCTCCTTATTGACTAGGATATGATTTTACCCTGAGTAGCCATCTAGCAATGAAAAGCATTCAGATCTAGAGACACACTACAAAATCTTCTCCATGGATGGTAATGGATGGCGATATTTTAGGGATGCCCTATTCAGGTCCCTAAAGTCAACACATAACCTTAGTTCCCCATTATTTTTTCTAACAGAAACAAGATTGGATACCCAACTAGTATGTTTAATGGGATATATGATACCACTCTCTATTAGCTTAAGAAATTCCTTATGCATGAGTGGCTCTAGTTTAGGATTGACAAGCCTTTTCTTTTGCATGACTGGTTTAGCATTAGGTTCTAGCTCTATAGTGTGTTAAGCAAGTGATGGATTAAACCCTTTGAGATATTCATGCTGCCAAGCAAAGACATCATTGAATTCTTGAAACAATTGGATGTAGGCCTTCTTTTCTGAATTAGTGCTTACCTTTCCAAAATTTAAGCTTTGACCTGGTTCAAGCTCTAAATAAATGTAATGCTCTTGTTGAACTACCAAGCTAGTCTTATTCCTTTTGGCATGTTCATATTTATTGAAGATTGACTCTAAGGTTACAAGGCCCCTAGGTAGCTTATTAGATTTGAGTTGCACCACTTGGTCATCATAATTCTGCATCAACCTATCCTGATTGTGCTATGAGAAAACATCCTCTTCAAACAAGAATTGTAGAATTTGCTCATCATTTTCAAACACTTACCAATTAAAATCATTATCAGGGATGGAAGGCCTGACAATAATATTAACATGCTGCTGGTCACTTTTCATTGAAATATTATTAGGAATATCAAACTGAGATCCAACATCAGCTAACCTATCTGCTATGATTTAACTTCCTGGGGATGGCAATGATATTGAAAGCATGGAAATCTTCTATTTCATCCCAAACTCTATACTTTTAGGATTTCATAGTATCATTTTTGGTAGCACTCATCCCTTTCACTTGGTTGACAAACAATTCACTATCACCATGTACTTTTAAGGCTTTAATACCTTTCTTTCTAGCCCAATCCAATCCATTCACCAAACTCTCATATTCAACAGTATTGCTTGTGCAAGAAAAAATGAATCTAAAGGCTGTATAATATTTCTCACCTTTTGGAGAGAGTAGCATTGCACCACCAACAGATCCATGTCTGCTTCTAGCACCATCAACGAATAATTCCCAAACTTCATTTCTTTGTTCTTCTGATGCTTCGGTGGTTGCTATAAAGAGCCTTGGCATTGTGTGACCATCCTCTTGTATCATGTAATTTCCCAAACCAGCATCCAAAATAACATTAGCCTGAGCCTCTGAGGTCCTTTCTGATCCCCATTCATCTAGATAAATATACATGATATTCTATATCTGAGTATTTGTATCCTTAATGATTGGAAAATCATTACTATCAAGTGCAAGACAACTTTCATTGAGTACATTAGACACATACGGTTCTATATGATGTGCTGCTAACAATTCAGATTTGATAGTAACCTTGGTTCCATATCTAGTATGGAAAAGCATACGAGACCAGTCAGAAGAAAGGTATCCTCCTATCTTAGCTGTCAACTCTCTTGACAAACATAGGGAAAAAAGAGCAGGGAGATCTATGATGTAAATTTTGAGGATAGATAAATTAGGGGTTACATGAAGGACCAAACTTTTATATGTTTACTGATGAACCATCAAGTTGTGTTACTCTCTTTCGGAATGGTTCATACTTGAGTCCTAATTAATCAACTACCTTCTTGGGCATGACTGAACTAGTATCCCCACTATCTACCATACAATTATGTACTAGAAAATATCCAATAATTAATGATACATAAAAGGGAGGGGGCTTTAAGTTCCTACCTTGAATGGCATCTGCTTTCGTGTTGCTTCTTGGAATGTTCTTCTCTTGATCAATGTTGACCAACACTGGCTTAGCTACATCATTTGTGGGTTGTTGAGGGATTTCCTCTTCACCCATAGCCTTCTTCAAGATTTCAGGTTGCCTCGGAATAGCTAAAGAGTCCCACATGGTCATAGTCAAATTCATTCTTTTCATATTATCCACAATGTTGAATGGTACTGCTGCATGAAATTTTTAATGTGCTTTCACCATTATGGGCTCAATCTCCTTGGGAGATTGACTCTCTTTGACTGGCATGATAGGAGGTCTTTTCAGTATGTCAATAGTGTGTGTATGTGATGATCCTGTAGATGTAGTGGCCTTTCCCCTCTCATCTGATTTCTCCATGTCTTGGTCTCTTCTCTTGGACCGAGTATTGGCTGCAATTGAAGATTCAACATTTACTCCATTAAAATATTCCTCTTGCTAATTAAAGAGAGCAGTCTCATAAGGTTCTGTATCTTTCTGGGGTACTGACCCACTAGAAGATGCCTCCAATTGGGTGCTTGAGGCATTTTGTGCCATGAGTGCTTGATTCCTCAACCCATTCGAACATGTAGTATGATTATGTGGTTGGCTGCAAGGAAAGCACTACTCATTCTTTGATGCAAGATTATTTTGACTTGGAACCATATCTCTGGCTGGATTTGCAGAGTTGAGAGGCAATGGGTTGTAAGATTGAAATTCTGCCTTTTACCTTGATAATTTCCCTGATATGATGGTCTACTTTGCTGATAGGATTGTCCTTGAGCTTGATACTACATGTTAGGACCTTGATTTTGTTGTTGGAAAGGTGGTCTACTCCCTTGATTTTTATTTTTCATATTGATCAACTCATTACTAAGCTTCTGCAATAAGTTATTTGTTTCTTGTTGATTACTTCTCATTTCTTGCAGTTCTTGGGAAAAAGCCTACTTTTAACTCCTCACTACTTGAACTAGCCTGAGGTGTTACTGTTAGAGTAATCTTTAGTTTGCTTATTAATTAAATCATGTTACTTTAATTAGTTAAGTTATTACTCTATGCTTAAGTTATACTTAGGCAGCTTTCTATTCCTTTAGGGTTTTGATATCCTTTATAAGGAATCACCGCTTTGTATTTCATTAAGGAGATTGTAATTTTTAATTCAGTATTGTTGATAATATAGAAGCTTTTTCTGTCAATATGGATTTGAGGTCTCTGGCTTTTTTGCCACCATAGTTTTCTTCTTCTATCTTTGTCTTGCTTCTACTTGTGACAGATGTGCATGCAGGTGGTCTTGGGAGATTAGCTTTCAGCCTAATCTTAACATGGTATCAGAGCTCTCCTACAGCCGGCAGTTCGTTCTCTGTTGAAGCAAGCGAGGGCTTGAAGTTCGCCAGTCTTTTCCTAGTAATTTTTTATTGATTCTGGGGATTCTTTATTTTTTGAGGCACTTTGGACCAAAACCGACCTCACGGTTGCGTCTAGAAGGCCCAAAAACCCCCAGAATCCATATAAGGCTCGTCCGATTTGGACACTGGAGCCTCTGGGAGAATTTTTTGGCCTCCTAAGGGCCGTACGGACATGGTTTACGAGAAAAATCAACAAAAAACATTGTTTTTTAATGCGTTTAAAAATGCGTGCAGTGTTTTTTCAGTTTGGCCACCGCCGCGCCACCGGCGCTCCACCGCCGCTGGCCGCTGGCCGGTGACCGGCCCGCCACCCCCTGCTCTGGCTTCCGACGCCCCAGCCCCCGCGCCGCTCAGCTTCCCCGGCCACTACCTCCGCGACCCCTGCTGCCCGGCCCCGCCGCCCTCCGTGGCCCCCGCCGCCCGCTCAGCTCCACAACCCCTGCAGCGCTCCGCCGACCGTCGCTCCGCGGCCGCGCGCCGCTCGGGATCCGCCCAGGTTTTTTATTTAGCCCCCGCGGGCTTTTGTCACCAGCGGCTGGTCATATGGTGACCAGGGGATTAGGCCCAACCCCCTGCGCGCGCCATGCACCCGGGGGCCTAACTTTTTTAGCCCCAGGGGCTTATTTCTTGCCCTTTGGAGCTTTTTTGGGCCCTTCTCGCCTTTTTCGCTCTATATAGAGCATACGGAGGTCTTTTTTGGACTTCTTTATATCGTCGGAAAGCTCTTTCCGAGATCTTTCCGACTATGGTGATTTGGTTTTTTGGGTTTGCTGTTTCAACAGCATTTTTTTCTGTTGAAGTCTGATGTCTGTTTGTGCCTTCCGGGAGTCATATCTGGCTCATCCGGACTCCATTTTTGGCAAACGAGATATCGTCGGAAAGCTAGTTTAGTGAAATACTAAGTTGTAGGGGTCTTTTTTACAGATTCTTCTCTAGGTTTTCTCTCCTCCGAGTTTGGCAGTTTATGCACTCTGGTGGATTGCTTGGGTTTACAGGTCCTGGGATCTCTTCTATTGTACTTCTGGTTCACTCTTCTTTCTGACTTCTGAGATTGTATGCTCCTTTTAATGCATCTTTTTTCTGTAAACATACTAAGATAAAGTGCCTACTTCTGCATTTCTGGGATTTTGAGCACCTTGTTTGGTTGTTGTACTTGCACTCTGTTATAAAGTGTAATGGGGGGTTATGATGCTTATGCCACTTTAGGCGCATCCACCTTTGTCAAGTGAGCGTACCTTCCATGACATTAGCCCATGCTGTGTGTCGATGACACTGCCCTTTATCCTATGTTTGTACTTTTGTTGCACTGTTGGTGTTCCTGGTTCTTCTTCTGCAGATGTTTCTGGCATTGCATTTCAGTGTTCCTGTCACCTCTCTCGGTTCAGCATTATGGGGGGGTTCACCTGTTGGTTCTATTGCTTCCTGGTTCGATTGATCAGCTCTTCAGATATTGTCTTCTCTACCTGGTCATGCACTTCAGTGGGGGTTCCAGCAGTCTCTTCTGACAGAGTTTTCAGCTTCATGCTTCGGAGATGCTTCTTGCTCATTCTTGTTCCTTTCTCTAGGACATCTTTTCCCTAGATTGAAGGCTTAGTTTCCTTCATCTAGTTTTCTTTCTTGTCTTGGGTACCTGATCAGGCCTTGTTGCCGAGACCCATCTTTCCTGCTTTCTGCAGTAGTTTAGCTGTTTTGCTTCTCCCTAAGTTACACTTAAGGGGGGTGTTAGAGTAATCTTTAGTTTGCTTATTAATTAAATCATGTTGATTTAATTAGTTAAGTTATTACTCTATGCTTAAGTTATACTTAGGCAGCTTTCTATTCCTTTAGGGTTTCAGTATCCTTTATAAGGAATCACCGCTTTGTATTTCATTAAGGAGATTGTAATTTGTAATTCAGTATTGTTGATAATATAGAAGCTTTTTCTGTCAACATGGATTTGAGGTCTCTGTCTTTTTTGCCACCATAGTTTTCTTCTTCTGTCTTTGTCTTGCTTCTACTTGTGACAGATGTGCATGCAGGTGGTCTTGGGTAGATTTGCGTTTATCAAATCTAACAGTTACCATAGTAGGTATAGGAGTGACTGGAGGAATATGTATAGGCATGTTGGGCTGAATGTCAAAGAAGATAGACATGGGTGGCCTTGGGGTTATCATACTGGCCTGAATTAGACAATTTTCTGCCTTAACAACTATATCCAAAGCCTGAGGTAATGAAGTATGTCCCATAGATTGGATCATGACAAATATGTTGCTATTTAATCTTTTCAAGAAATACAAAAAAATATAATCTACTGAAGGCCTTATAGAGACAGGGATCCTATTCCATCTCTTGAGGAATATGTTGTTGAAATTTGTCATCTGTTCCTGGGGGGATCTTTTTATAGTAGTCAGTTTCTCTACTAGGGAAAAATGATTTGACTTGTCTTCAAAGT
Organism: Thuja plicata; assembly: GCA_018584345.1. NCBI lineage: Eukaryota > Viridiplantae > Streptophyta > Pinopsida > Cupressales > Cupressaceae > Thuja > Thuja plicata. Next base: position 864,843 of record MU223355.1, on the reverse strand, counting down.
ATCTATTAAGGGAGTCTCCAAGCCTGTCCCATGAATCAATGGAACCAATTGCTAAAGTTCTAAACTATTCTAGGGATTTACCCTTAAAAGAGACTACTAACAACTTAGTAGCCACATCTTTCTCAGTGATATGATGAACATTACAAATTATAGCCACATCTCTTATGTGTTCACAAGCTGTTGTCTGGCTTTCACCTATGAAATCAGGTAGAATTTTTAGTACTGCCAGAGGCACATCATGATGTTGAGAAAAATTCAATGGGATCCCTTGATTGAAGGTTACAAATGCAAACTGTCTTGCCATTGTAGGAAATATGACTTGCTGAATAGAAAAAATATGGGTTGCACTTGAACCAGTGAGTGAAGTCAAATATACCAGTAAATTTTTGCTTAAAGACCTTCCTCTCCTTCTTGAATGGGAAAGCAAGGGTCTCTCCTCTAAAATAGGGGGTGTAGACTGTACTCTCCTTGCAGGCGATGTCCTTTGAGATGATCTCCCTTTTCTTCTTGTTGGAGGAAATTGCAAAAACTCAGAAGGCTTTGAGCTATTTGTTTCTATCCTTCTCATAAACTTTAATGGGACTGGATCTTCTTCTTCTTAATAGAAATGTAGTTGCTAGATATGCTCTAAAAAGACTAACTCTAGGTCAGTACTATGTAATCGACATATCAAAGATAACATAGCTTTGGAAGATGAACTTCTTTTGTTTGTCCCAAAGGGTGTGCAAGAACGGTTATACACCAAATTTGCACCCTATTAAACTCTTAAGTATAATGATTTGGCATGACATGGGAATCACTTCTAGGTTGTGGGACCTATGCTAACTGAAGTGAAACCTCCAGATTCTAGGCCGGTTCCTCTTGGATAATCACTTATTTTTGCTCTTTAAACATGGAAAGTTAGCTTGGGAGGAAAATGTATAGAAGGAGAACTGAAAGACTGAAAGAAAATTTAACCTACAAGGTGATACACCGAAAGTGACATGAATCATAACAAAATGACTAAGCATTATCATGAAATCATTGAATCATAACAAGCACAACCTCCTGAATAGGTTTGCAAAAAGTGTTTCATAGAGAGGTCTGAGATGAAAAGAGACTATTTAGGGAAAGAAAAGATTTCACATAGAATATCATATTCAATGAAATAGACACAGACTATGACCTGCAAACAGACATTCACTCTAGAACATAGGCACAAAAATGAGACAAAATGATAGGGGATGAAAAAAATCCACAAGATCATCTAAATCAATCATCCATAATAGTGCACAAAGATGCAGAAAGAAAGAGGGCTCAAGAACTCCAAGATTTCTCTAATATTAGCCACTATATTATGCTTCAAATAAGAGAAATACAAACAAGAAAACCTAGGGACATAGATAATGTCACAAAAATTCTTTACATAATATGAATCTCAATGAGAAATTACAAACAGATGAAAACCTGGGGGCAGAGAGAATGCCATAGAAAGTCTTGCATAGGCTGGAAAAACAAACTACAAAAGCATCTAAAAATACTTATATACAACACAGGCTCATGAGTCAATCCATCCGATTAGATCAGGGAGAAATTAGGGTTACAATAGATATTCATTAAACAATGTAAAAACCCTAAAACGATCAAGTATATCCATTAATGCATTTGGGAAATATCTCAGACGATCAGATTAGCCTTGAAAATATCCTATATCACCATAAATTTGAGCAAACGAATCATCTTGATATATCTACCCTGTCTTCAAATTGGAAAACGTCACCATCGCCATGAAAACCTTGAGAAATGACATTTAAATATTTGAATTTAAACATAAACGGTCACATGTGGCATGGAAAAACCCGATCAACGACCCAGGTTAAAATCTTTACTAACTTTAAAACACGACCGTCGATGTCCTTTAAGTTACTCACGAGCACAAGATCAGATCTTCCATGTAGCATGTAGGCATGATGCCTCAAACATTATCTATCTTCATGTTTACCTTCGAGGGATAGTGCCCACCGTTTTATCTTTACCAACTTTCCTTACCTTTATCTTAGCTTCGACACTAACTTCAAATATGACCTGGACACGTGTCAACATGGCACATTGCCTCAATGGTTAAATAACTTCATCTTGGTCTTTAAGCCTTTACACTTGCCATTGGATCTTTCTCAACTTACAGTGTCTTGATTGCTCTATAAACCTGGGACCCATGATGTCATCAGTGCTAGATGTCACCTTGGCGCAATGCCTTAATGGTTAGATCTTGATCAATTTTACCCTAAGGCAAAATGCTGTCCATCTGATTAAATAAGACTTTCTCAATCCTTACTTTACCTTCTGACCTTAGCCTAACCTATCATGGACACGTGTCACAATAGCACAATGCCTCAATGAGTATATCTTGAACATCTTCGTTTCAATTCTTCACGCCTACCGTTAAATCTAAAGAAACTACACCGCAGATTAACTTACTGTTACCCAAAATTTTCACATGCGGGATAGCAGTCATAAGAGTAGAAAATTTGCATAAAGAGAAATCTTTTTAACATTACTATTCAGCCAGTAAAGATGCATACATTTCCATCACATTCATATTACCATGTTTCATTTGTACTCTAAGTATTGATCAGTTTCACAATTTCAAATTCATAAATGATCATTACATTGTGCATTCAAAATTGAATGTAGTAAGCAAGTGTTCCTTCAAGGTTACATCTTTCATACTGTCAAAAGATTACATATGTAGAAAAGAAAGTAAGAGAGAAGTATGATGAATTCTAGGGATCTATGTATTGCCTTTAAGAGGTCTTCTAGTTTCTGGAGTTGTTCATCTACATCATCTGAAGTCTTCATGTCTTGGTTGTCTTGGTCTTGTCTCTGTCTGTCCTCCATCCTAGGTCTTCTATTGTTCCTGTTTCCTGCATCATCATGGAGGAAAAGATGTTAGATCCAATTGGATCTAAGCAATACATAGTTCACTAAAGAACACCATTCATCAGTCAAACTTCCAGGACTGCATATTTACTGATAACATCAATGCAATGGAAAGATATGCATCTGCATTAACATAATAATAGCATCAAAGAGACATATCTCTATGAAGTCCTTACTATATTTGAGGCATGCATTATTAAAAGAGAAAAGGAAGATGTAGTTCATAACAGTTGGTACAAGGTTATTGCATGTTGTTATAAGTTTAACGATATTACTACAAATATGCAGAGTACGGTAATGCTGTTATAAGATGCATGTGCAAGAAGGAGATGTACTAATATGCATAATTCAACATTGATGTGCAAGAAAATGATTATACTATAGTGACATCCAATTTGATTCATGTGCCTATGAAGATATAGTTTTTTAAACAATGCATATTTAATGAAAAAATCAAATGATAATGCTGTCTAAGGATGTAAAAGATATGTCACTGTGATCTAATGCCAATATGCAGATGTCAGGAGAGTGAACATAGTATTATCAAATGCTATTATAAATTTGCAGGAGAAAAGGAAAAGAAAAGCATATCTCTGGTTTGAGAGCCAAGCAGATACAGAAAATGAGATGTGCTTTGGATAAACTTCATGTTATAAATGTTGCCCATGGGAGTCATGAGCCAGTGCTCGAACCCCATGGGTGGTGTTTTACACAAAAATGGAATAAACAATGTATTTGTATGCTATTTAACTTCTATTTATTACATAAAGAAATTGCATATTGAAAAGTGTTCAGACAGTAATGGATGGAGCCGACAAAATGGAGTTCATATCTCAGCAACAACATGACAACTTGCATATGTTCAGATGCACAAAATAAGCCATGTGGGTATCCAGTATTTGTTTCATTCAACCATGATAGTGCATATCAAGAGCAATAAAGAGTTATGCAGATGCAAAACAGAGCAAACAATATTGTCTTGGTTTGATTGAAATGACAGGGTTTCGTATTCATCAAAATAGTGTAAAAGCTGAAGAAGTGAGCATGAAGACATAAAAAATTATGTATAAAAGACATCAACAGTCCCAAAACTCTCTGTTTTTGGCAGTGGGTATTCAGGCTTGGAACTGAAGAAGTGAGCATGCAACAACAATATCAACTCAATATAAGCTATAGACAACCAGTAGAGGAACGATAAGAGGCTTGAGTTGAGCTTTTATTTATGAAATTGTAGATTATGGTGTTTTTAAAACTATGTAATGCAATATGTTCACCATTAAAACTGTAGTTAAAGAGAAGACAGTACAGAGAAAAGAAGAACTTATCTTTGAGTTGCCAAACAAAGTTCATGACATGCAAAACTCCAAGAAAGAGGCCGTGGTAAACCATGAAGAACCCGAGTTCTCAACACCATGTAATATGCCAAGAAAAAGAGAAAGTGAAACTTCACTTTACATAAACCCGCAGTGTATTAGAGAGCCCGAGCTCTCAGATTTTAACATTAAAAATCCAGTTCTTATCCTTTCTCAAGTGTTGTAGAGAACAATGCCATCATTTGTGACATGAACAACGTGCACTCCAACCAAGAGCCCGAGCCCAAGACCATGCCATATGTTATGGCATTTAAATCAAAATCAATAAAAAGGAAGCCTGCGACAAACATGCAGAGAATCCGAGTCCAACGATGAATGCATATCCACAACAAAGCAATGCTCGATGCCAAAATAGAACCCCAAATTACAACCCAGCTCACAGCAAAGTCACAAACAACAGAGAGCCCGAGTTTAAAGATGCAGATTGATTACTTCTTAAACCGCAAATACCAAAAATAAGTAAAGAAAAGCTGCAGTATGCCATGGATGCCAAATTCCAGATAACTAGTGGTGAACTCCAAATTAGCCCGAGATCAATAGCAGAGGCCAAGAGACAGTGCAGAATTCACCAGCATGGTGGCGCCAAACAGCAGGAAACCCTAACCTAAATTCTCTCCTAAACAACAAATGCAAAAGAATGCCTATGTCAAGTTGAATAAGGATTTGGAATCCATCGAAGTAAAAATGAGGAGATATTTTGCATTGTAATAGTTGTGATGGAGTTAGAGTTAGCCTAAACTTTAGTGTCGGCTTTGCATATAGAGTTGGGGTTGTTAAACTAATATATTGGGTTTATGTTAGGGATTTAGGGTTTTATATTTTTGGTGGGGTTGTATGCATTTGAGTTAGATTTGGACAAGTTTTGCAAAGTAATTTGTAAATAAGTTGGTAACTTTGTAAAAAGATGTAAAATCTT
>MU223355.1:784281-804607 GCA_018584345.1 Thuja plicata | reverse complement strand
GAGACTTGAACTTCATCAGGAAGTCCTCAATGCTGGTGAATGATTCAGGTACCAAGGAGGTGAACTTTGCATCTATCTGGAGAACCCTGAACTGATTCATTGTGCCAAACAAGGTGGAAAACTTGTCTCACATATCCTTGGGTGTGGTCAGACCATCCAGGTGGAACAACAACCCATTTGAAATATTTATGGCAATGAGACCCATTGCCTCATCCATCCTTTTTCTGTGCATAAAAGCCTCATAAGACCTCTGTAGAACTGGCTGAATTGCATCCAGGCAGGACCATAAACCTTGTGACATGAGGAGTCTGGTCATTTGTGGCTTCCATGTGTGGTAGTTATGTGGAGTCAGAACGACAATGGATGTGTCCGACATTGAGAGAATAAGACGGAAGTAGAAGGGTCTCTGTGAATTGAAAATGCAGAAAGAAATATGCACCCCCCACAACTTATCAAACTAACTCCTGTACACCACAAAATGAAGCAAAAAACATAAAGAACAAGAGAAAAATTTGAGGTCCAAATGCAGAGAAGGAGGAAAACAAAGCCTCAAATTTGATGCCAAAAAAGGAGCTCAAATGGTGGAACCGGCGATCAAGACCAACATCAACACATCCAGCTCGGAAACAACTTTTCGGCGATATTTTGTTTTTTGAAAACGGACACCATATGCTCAAGTTACGGCCAAAAAACTAAGTGCCCCTCTGAAAGACAATTCTCTGGAAAAATACAGAGACAAAAAAAAATTTGACGTCCAAATGACCGTCACAACTGCTGAGGTTAAATTTGATGGCCATCAGGAGTTCACCGGAAAAGGAAATTTTCGCTGGAAAAAAAATTTCGGGAGGGTTGACGTCAGGGTGATGTCACCACTGTCACTCGCAGGCTGTGGTGGCGGGTTGGCGGCAGACCAGTGGCGGTCGCCGGTGGCTGGCCGCTCCCGGGCGGTTCCTGGGCGGCAGCGCAGCTGCTGGTGGTGCCACCGGTGGGGGAGCTGCTCCGCCGGAGTTAGATGGCCAGTGGGCGGCGCGGGCCTGGCTGAGCTGGGCAGGGTGCCTGCGGGGTGGCGCGTTGGCGGCGCGCTTTGACAACCCCAAAGATTATTAAAAAAACTTTGTTTTTAAATTTTTAAATTTTTTTTTTCAAAAAACGTGCCCGTATGACCTGGGAGGCTAAATTTTTTGCCTGAGGTCACTATGACCAAAATGGTCAAACTTTATAGGTATTTTGACTCTCCCAGGCCTTCTGAACGCAATGGTGGATTCTGTGTTTGCTCAAATGACTCTGAAAAATAGCGCCTCCTTCAAAGTGACAGAAAAACCCCAGAAAAGCTGTGGTTGTCGTCTTCGAATCATGGCTTCAAAAAACCTTCAAACCAGGTAGCGACAGGGTGGCTCTGATACCATGTAGAAGTTGAGAAATCCAACTTCACAGCTTGCCAAGAACACCTGCATGCAAATACCTAATGTTGAATGGAAACCACAGAGACAAAAGCCTTGAAAAATCTCAGCGGAGTGAGAGCAAAATTATATTTCCCAAAAAGTGAATCAAAAAACAATTACAAGCATTCAACCTTAAAGGTGAATGAAACCCTAAAAAGGGAAGAGGCTAACCTAAGAGAAAGCTTAAGAGAAAAATAGAGTATGACTAACTTAATAATTAATATCAACATGATATAATTAATAAGTGAAGATAACTATATACTCTAACAATAGTCGCATAAGATAAGTATCATTGTGCGCGACTTCAATACATGTAGCAAAAAACTCACAAATGTGGTCTTGTGGATCAGAATCCCCTTTATATTTATCAAGTTTCGGCACCTCAAAATGAGGAGGGAATGGAATCATAGTTAAGTTCTTGTCAAAAGGATAGGGACATATATCCTCCAAAGAGTATTTCTTGGTGGATGTTCCCATTTGCATGTCACGCATTTGTTGTTGTAGCAATTGGAGTTGTTGCATGACAGGATCCACAGATGAAGAAGGCTTTTGGGTATCGTTGAAAGTACTATGTTGTTTGTCCTCCTTTTTCCCATGAGTATGGGTCTCTTGAGAGCCACTAGGTTTTTCTTGGGAACCACTAGGTTGTTCTTGATCATTTTTGTGTGGTGGTTCTACAAGATCGGTGACATCAAAACCACTAGGTAATTTTGCTCCTTGTTGAGCAAGTATGAGGAAGTACATTTCCTTGTCCATATCTAGGATTCTTTCCATGACACTTATAAACTTGGAATCTTGCATAGCATCTCTGATTTCTTGATCAGTGGGTTCATGTTCTGATGAAAAGATTGGGGTTGTCTTGGACCAAGGGTTTTCTTCATTTGTTTTACCTCCTTCCATTGTATCTACAGATTCTGGATCAATGGGCTATTTAAGTTTCTATGATCGAGTTTGAACCATAAACGGTGAATGATAAAAATAAAGGAAGATGTGAAGATAGACAAGATAGGAGGAAATAGATGAAAAATGTTGAGCTAAATAAGGTAACTGGATAATCTAAATCGATAGGAGATATAGAGCTCACTATGATATGACAAAGAAGAACCCAAAGAGAGAGTGACCTAAGCAAGTTTTGATAAAGGATGATAGATCCTGATATGATGAAAACTCACAAAAAGTCACAATCTGAAAATCAAGGTAGTATCTCAACACTTGGATGTATATTTGAAAGATTTAGGAATGTTTTTAGAAAATGTATTGGATGAAAGCAAGAAGATAAAAAATGGTCAAACTGAAGATTAGAAAGTCTGTTAAGGTCGAATATTTTTCCAGAATCACACTAAAGACATAAATGGGTATCCAAAAAGATAAGTTTGAAATATCGAAAACCTGTGCAAATACTCGCTGTGATGAATGCACAGGAACAAATGCGCAGGAAGTTTGAACGAATGTGCAACAATAAGTGACAAATGTGCAGGATATGTTTTTTTGGGATTTTTGACAGTTTTTGCTTGGAAATTGTGAATTTTTCTCTGTCTTTGGTTTTTTTTTTGTTTTTGCTTCAGATGTTTTTGGCAAATTGAAAATGCATACACACACACAAGACACAAATGATCTAATCTAAATCAGTATGAATGCACAGACATGCTTACAAATCTTAAGGCTGGCAATGACGATATCTACTGAATCCCCACTTGGAAAATAAAATCTAGCCATGCAATTCAAAGCGGACAACCTAGGAACTTGGAGGCACAGGCTCCTCCTTACAGTGCACTCACTTCTCTGGCACACCAAGTTCCAAATTCAATGGGTCATTATTTCCCAAAGAATCGCTATCTCTACTATGAACCGTGAGTAATGTGGGGTGTCTTTACAGGTTGGGCTACCCGTTGCACCAGTAAATAGAAGGATTTGTGGCCACTAAACAAAAGCTTGTAGTAAGGACATCCGTTCAGGTGGTTGTGATCAAGTCATCTTTCCAATTAAGGGGGCTCTCCCAATCCTTTCAAAGCAAGGTTTTCACCTTAACAATGTAGGGATTTTAACACACCACAAGGGTACTAGAGGAGATTTTGGTTGCCACAACAAATTCACACCTGTCCACTGTGAGACTAGTCACAATGGCATTTTTTGTATACCGGTTTGGATGGGCTTGACTTTAGCCTGTTACCAGTTGGGTCGTTCCTTTGGGTGGGTATCTCTTTTCCCACCAAAGACCACCCTCTAAAGTTTATAATAGTTTCTCTTACACCCAAGGTCTACGAATGGCGAGGGGAGAGGATACATTGTTATAAACTTGGGATTACAATTAAGCTTATAAAGCAAGACACAATAGACAGATTGCTAAGCTATAGAAGACACACGAAACTGAAAAGCATGTCGTATTTTAAAGCCCAAACGAGGATTATGGTTTATTTTGCAAAACCCCTAGGAATCTGCAAGAAAACCGTTAATAGTTTCAAATTGGGGTCTTCAGATTTTGACCTACAAAATAGCTTAGGATCTACTAGAACGAACAAGAACCTGTCAGGATAGTTTGTGGAAACCAAATCAAGAGAAAATAGAGTTTTACAAATGCAGAAATGGATGCGCAGAAACAACAAATAAATGCGCAGAAACAGAGAATAAAAGCCCAGGAAAAGCAAATGCGCAGCAATAGTCAACAGATGCGCCGTAGGATTGGATGAATGCGCAGGATCAGTGAATGCACAACAATCGTGGACAAATGCGCAGAAATAGCCTGTAGAAATTTTCACACGGAAAACTAGAAAAAGATGTCAATTTGTGGGGGTAGGCCCTACGGTGGGCGCCAAAAATGTATGCAAAATAGATGTCCAACTACTTTAAATGAGATATTAATTAATCTAACTAATAAATCAATCTAAATGCAAACACAATGAAGATTACAAGTTTAAATGAAGCAAAACAATAAAGTTACCTTCACCTACCCAATGCGGCTTGTCTCCATTGCCCTCCTAGCTTTGGTTTCTTGAATGTATGTTGAGCTCTCAGATTTCCAACTGAAGCTCCTTTGTCCAAGATGCTACCAAAGTGTGGAGATTGTATGAATGAATGCAAAATGGTCTAAAACCTTGATTATGCAAATGGATGATGGAATGCTTGTGAAAATGCTTGACTGCTTGGATGCTTGAATGCTTGAATGCCTATTAGCCCACAAAGGGAGAACAAGGCTCCTTTTATAGGATTTTGGAGGACCTAAGCCTAGGTGGCACGATCCTAGGGTGGAGAATGAAAGGTGGAAGATCCTAGGGTTGCTATTGACTTGGTTGAAGGGGTTGAGAGAAATGGGGATATAGTTGGAATGTGAGAGGAAGAATAGGGAGGATGTTCCTCCTACATTGACATAGAGGAGAAGAAGAAGATGGAAGGGAAAGACACATGTCTAGTGTCTCACAAAGACCATGGAGAGGAAAGAGGAAGGACTCATTCCTCATGAGGACTCTTGGTACAAGTGTCCCATGAGTCATCTTGGACTCTTAGAGGTGGCTTGAGAAGCTCCTTAAGAATAGGGATTGCTTCTTGACTTGGTGTAGAAGAAGACATGTGGTCATGAGACCAAGTCTTATAAGGCCACATAGCCCTTAAGAATATGACATGTGTGGGTGAGGATAATGATTAATTATTAATTAATAATAATTAATTAATAATAATTAATTATTTTAGCCAAGGTGATGTGTAAGGTGACTAGGTTTATGAGGTGGACTAGGGGACTTAGTCATATTTAGTGATTGTGTATTTAATTAAATCACTTTTAATAGGACTAATTTAGAAGACCTAGGATAAGAAGAATAGACTATAGTGAATTTACCTAATAAATATAATAATTTATTAAATAAATAGAAGAAATAAACATTAATTAAATAATAAATATTTAATCAATTCATCAAGTCAATATTAATTAAATAATAAATATTTAATTAATTGATTAATCAATGAAGCCATCTTTTAATGTATACAATACACACGTGTGTGTACACACATGTATATACATATACGTGTATATACACACATGTATATATACATATGTATATACACACACATACATATATATATACACATACACATGCGTGTATATAGACACATATACACACATGTATGTATATATAGACATATATACACATGTGTGTATACACACACACACCCATACATGTGTATATACACATATGTATATATATACACATGTGTGTATATACAGACATATATATACACATACACATGTGTGTATATATACAAACATACACACCCACATATACACACACACATGTATGTATATACACATGTATACACATATACACATATGTGTGTATATATACACATACACACATGTGTGTGTATACACACATATATACATATACACACACATTTGTGTATATATATACACATACACACATATGTATATACACACATGTGTGTATATACATACATGTATATATGTATATATATATATATATTTTATTGACACAAAAATGAGAATGCATTTTCCTTCTCAAAATAATATTCTCAATTCCAATTCTACTTTTCAATTTCAGATCTATATATATATATATATATATATTTTATTGACACAAAAATGAGAATGCATTTTCCTTTTCAAAATAATATTCTCAATTCCAATTCTACTTTTCAATTTCAGATCTATATATATATATATATATATATATTATTGACACAAATATGAGAATGCATTTTCCTTCTCAAAATAATATTCTCAATTCCAATTCTACTTTTCAATTTCAATTCAGATCTGAAGGGGGAATTGTGGAATGCTCAAAATGACTCAAAATAAAAATTGGCATAACCCTATTCCAATTTTTAATTTTGGAACCAAACAGAAAATTGAACATTTTGGGAATTGGGAAATGCCAATTCCTAGTCAATTTGAAGAGATATTTAATTGAAAGCATGGATTTATATGGAGAGATATTTTCAATCCAAAACACGCTGAAACTTTTTGTAGAGCTTTAAATTTCAACTTGAATGGTAAAATAATTGAAGTTAACCTACAAGTTTGATTACAGCTGGCCTTCAAGACCTTCAACAAAACACTACGTCCTTGGAAAAGAGATGCATCAGAGTTAAACTATTTAAGTTTCTGTGATTTTTACAAAACCACTGATCTTCCCGTCTTGTCCTTTTTAAAAATATTTCTTTTCCATGATTTACCTGTCATTGTCCAGCGGTAAATCACAGAGAATTCCACTGTTAGCACAGACAATACCCATTTGCTACAATCTGTATTCAAATTTCTGTAACTGCTCTGAATTTACGATTTCTCGAACTGCTCATTCATACAGCAGTGAATTACCCTTTAACCATATTCAAAATTTTCTCGCTGTTCAATCTATTCAGCAGTGAAAGATGAGCAGCCACAAGTGGCTACGTATTTTATCATCCATAGGCCTATTTGTATTCGCTGGGATATGTGAAATAGGTGGAGGATGGTTCGTATGGAAATGGCGTAAAGAAGGATGGCACTGGGGTTTTTTCATTTTAGGCTCTCTTATTCTTATAGTCTATGGCATTATACCCACTTTACAATCCCAGGATTTTGGTAGGACTTATGCTGCATATGGTGGATATTTTATTGCGCTTTCACTGTTGTGGGGTTGGGCATTTGATTCCCAGCGGCCTGATCGGTGGGATATTTTGGGTGCTGCAGTTGCTGTTGTGGGTGTCTGCATCGTCATGTTTGTTCCCAGGAATTCTCAAACTAAAACAGGTCAGTGAACCATTTTTTTGGTGTAAATGCTATTAGAGATACCAACCGAACATTTACATACTTTTTATGTTTCAAATTTCAATTGGATCGTCAGAATTTTCCAGGGTATTTTGTTAAACAATTTGCGGGTCTTCTCTATGCTTCCATGTACTACACACATGATTATTTTCATGACTATCCGGGCATTTACAGAAACAAAATCTGGAAAATCCTAATTTACGTGCTAACTCTTTGCTTCCAAATAATGCATACATATCAATTAGAATAGTCACAGCAGCAACATTTAAAAAGATTCTTTTTTCTTTCTTTTAAGGAGAATCACTATGGAACTCTGTATCCCTTATCTAGAGCATCATTTTTGGATCCAGATGGCAGTATTGCCATTTAATGGCTAAATTAGTTCAACAACTAAATATATCAATTTTCTCCCTCATCCGTATTGTATGAGTAGGAATCAACATTTAATCAATTGCGTACCTGGATATCTTTGTTCTTTTTCCAATTGTCAGGCACCGAGAAATTTGGGGTATGCCACACACCAACACTATCTTGTTCCTAACTTTCAAGAGTAGTCACAACAACTTCCTGACATGGTATAAGATTCTTGATAGCTCTAATAGTAGTTCTAGAGGATACGATTGACAATATGATCATGAGGAGAATTTTGAGTGTTATTCAGGGACGTGTTTCTGGTATAATTTGAACTGTCTCAGAAAGGGGATGTCCTGGAAATTCAACTTTAGGAGACCTGTTTCTTGACTGTTCCATAAAATAATGTTTGAGTTTTGATAATTTATTTGACTTTCATTTTCATGTGAACTCTCAATTAAATTATTTGACACAAACATTATATGTTAAGGTATTGTCCCTACTGTTGTCCCCTGTTCCGAGAAAAAAAGTCCGTCCCAAAAACCTGTTTCTCCCCCATCCCGAAAACCCAGAATAACATAGGAATTTTCTTCTCTCCTTCATCCTATGATTCAATACAGACCTTTTTTCTGGAACATTTCTCAACTTTTGCATAGATCTCCTGTGTTTGTGGGAGAGATCAATCTGCATTTGAATATCATCACACCTATCTGCCTCAGCACAAGGTGTTTAATAGAAGAGCATAGGGTCCAATTTGAAAGGACTACTGCCACAAATTGCCATTCCAGTCATGGAGATTGACTCGAATATAATTAGTGTCGCTTGGATTTGTTTGGGCTAATGCGCTGCTCTGCACTTAATCATCTAATCATAGTTTCATCCCCAATCTAAGAGCTAAGGCATCCAAAACACAAGCCTGAGGAATTCTTTTGACAATATAAGACACCTAGATAGATAAGCCTAAGGAAATTTTCTAACAAGATAACACACCTCAATAGAGGAGCCTGAAAGCAAGGGATCAGTACTACTGATACACATGAAGGAAGCTGAAATCAAAAGTGATAGCATAATGAGCCGGACAAACTAGATTAACATTGTGGGGCAACCTACATTCAGAAACTTGGTCAAATGGGGACTAACGATCTTATGTAATCCAAAGAACTGCATGAGCAGCAATTCTAAAAAGATTAAGTGGATGTGCAATAGTACAAGTCCAAGTCAAAAGCTGTGTATCCATTGATGTAGAACAAAAGTTGAGGAAGATCTATTTAGTCTTTTAAATGACACGTGAAAATTATCCAAAGATAGTTGTACCGAAGTTTGAAATGGGTCATACTTTAGGTGAGATGAGAGGAATCCAAAATCTGGGTGTTTTATTCAGTTTTGTCATTGGATCAGATTATGAAGTGTTGTTTGAGTCTTTGAGAATCAATCCATTAATGCTGGACAAAATTTGAGGAAGATCTATTTTGTCTGTTGATTGGCAAGTCAACCTTATCCACAGATAGTTTACCAAAGTTAGAAATGGATCATACTTAAGGTGAGATGAGAGGGGCCTAAAACAAGTGTGTTTCATTCAGTTTTGGAATTGGATCAGACTGTAATGTGTTGTTTGAGATTGAAATGATTGCTATAGAGAAGCCCAAACGTACTATAAGAGAATTCGCTGCTTAAAGTACAAAATAGGGTATTTCTTTTTAGAGTTAGTTATTTGGAAGGGAGCAATGAATTTAAAAAAAGGATGGAAACAAGGTCTTTGATTGCTATAATAACAGGGATCTTTTGGATATTACTAAAGCTGTTGAGAATCAACATTGTCGTTACAATAGACTAAAGTGGCAACATGTTAAGCATAGATTGAAAACTTGGCAAGCATTTTAGGCTAGCAAGTAATTGCAAGTTTAACTTCACAGAATTTGATGTTAGGCTTTTTTGAAAAATTTGCCAAGTTTTTGGCAAGTCCGATAGATTCACTTGTTGTTCCAGCAATGCGTAAATAAAAAACAGAAAACATGTGGTTCAAACACTTCAAAAGCTGCTTTCTTTCTTTCATCTTTTCTTCTCTCTTTTTTTTTTTTCTTTAAAAACATTTTATTTCCTTCAAATCTTTTTTATGAAAATGGTGTGTCATGAAGGTCTAAGTTATTTTGGGAACTGCCTCTTGACCCTACTGAGGGTGCTGCTCCTCAACCCTCTTAAAGGGTGTTGACCCTCGGTCCTTTTGGAAGGGTTGCCACCAACCCCCCTCCAAACTCATTTGATGCATTTTGTAGCTTGTTTTTAGACTGCAGGAATCAGGTATGCAGTGCACTGGGTAAACTTTTTAACATGACTGGTGACGCTAGCGTAGCATGCCCTTTCGTAGCACATGAAATAGGGGGAGACTAGACCTCGTGATCTTGTGCTTTACCAGAGGAAGCTCTTGCCAATAAAGCCAGACCCCAGCCTGATACATTTTGTAGCTTAATTTTACATAAATTTTATCTTTTTTTACTCAAAAAATTAAGTATTTTTTAAATTGCCAAGTTTTGCTGAGTCAGAAATTATTGGGTTGCTGAATACTCTCTAAATCCGAGTTTGTGAACTATGCCTTCAAGCATTATTTCCATATATTATCTTTGTTTTTTTACAAATGAAACCTATCGTAGTAGACTTCAACTTATCATGCAATTCTAGAAATGGTATATATACAAAATAGGATGTGACTAAACTTTTTGAATGCATTGTCAAAAATGAAAGTTTTAGGGTGACGTTTTCAAAACATTCTACTTTCCTTTTATAGCGCAATGTTGCATAGCTTTCTAGTATAGAATATATAAAACATAATCTTGGTTGTATTTATGCTTATTCATTTACAACTACTGTTACCTATCACAATCGGATTTGGATAAAATCAAACTGGATGAAAAAAACAAAAAATTAGACCATCCGAATTTGTCTGATTCGATCCATATTTTTCAATTCCTATAAAAATTTAACCACTTTCTCAAAATTATGGATTTTCCAAATATTTTTGACCTCCCAAACAAATTTTTTTTTTTAGTCTGGTAATTATGTTTATGAAAATGTGATTCTAATGTTTTATGTTTGTGACTTAGGTGCCACAACTGAATTGGCGAATAGAGGACCTCCCATTAGATGAGAACTACATGTGTTTTACAGGTATTAAATTTTTACTCTTATTGTTCATCACATTTTGTAGTTTTTCTCAATAGAAATATAGATGCGATATTGCTATTTATATATCCCAATAGATCCAAAAGGACACACCAACAAATAATAAGACCTCATTCAACATATTTGTAGTCCTGGATATATTTACTTGTAGTGTGCTTGGGGACTATATTTACTTGTACACTACAAATTGGGTGAGTGCTTCTCGCTTTCTCCAATCCAAGACGAGTCCATTGTACATACTTAGAAAACAAATTCAATGACAGTGCATCACAAGCTCAATGATCACGTGTCATTGTCACTGACCAAAACTCTTACCATCAACCTCTATTTCTTGTCACCTATTCTCACGAGTCTAAAGCAGTCAACTGGAGCCTGAAGACCATGCATGTCTGTACATGCAGGGTATTCTGACTTTTTCATTAATGGCATACACATGAAACCCTGAACTCCCACTTTATAAAATATACCAATAACAAATGGAGCTTGTGCACTGGCAGGAGATTAGACGGAGCCACAACAACAAAATTTTATCCCCAGAGGTTCGTTCAGGGGAATGTGTGGTCAGAACCTCTCCACACGAACCATCCTAAAAAAAAATAAGAAAAATAATGGATACACATCCACAAAAGGTCCAAAAAAGCTTGAAAAAAAAATGTTAGGAAACAACAATCAAGAGGCGAAGGCTAATTCTGCAGAACAAATGTGGGAAGCTGCAAGTTTATCATGAGTGAAAACTAGTTCCCCTGAGATCATATCATTGCCCTGTTAGACAAAAAAATTATTCAACAATCTTGTTGCCCTCTTGTAAGTGTGAGATATCTGGTAAGATTGAAAAGATGATAGAAGATTCTATACAAATAGTTAATCAATATAAAAATCATCAAAAAAAATAAAAAATCATTACCAAATAGTTAACTAATATAAAAATCATCAAAATATCATTATTCACTTCAAACAAGAAAGAGCATAAAGAATAATAGTATTCTTAAGTTAAAATATTTGATTCTCTTCTAGTTTTCATTTCAGATTTTTATTTTTATTTTTTATCTAATTTTTCAACACTATCCATTTCAATTTCTCTTTCTTCTATTCTATATGCTAATTTTTTAAAAGAAAATAATTTGATAATTACTTTATTTGACCTTGTATATTTTTCTCTTTTTCTTTAAATATATTATTGCATTCTTTTTTCCTTCTACTATAAAGAGACATTTTACCATTTTCACATTCTTTTCTTCTTCTAATATAGCTGAAATTAGCATAGAATTTTATTCATTTAATTTTTCATTGTGAAATGGATTTAATTATCAATTTACAAATAAAATCTCACTTTTTAAATTGTAGAAATTTGAGATCAATCAAGATTCATGTGATTTCCATTTTTCATTTCAATTTTATTTTATTTATTTAATATCTCAACACTATCAATTTAAATTCTTTTGCAGTTCAAAGTGGTCCGATTAGCAATATTAACGAGTGTTTAAGAAGTTTGGAGTCGGAACTTTAATAATAAAATACTTGTTGGAATTATGGTTTAGTATATTATCTTTGTAAACAATGTATAATGAAAGATGTAAATGGTTTTTTTTTGTTGGAGGGAAGATATTGATAGGTAAGAAAAGGAGTAATAATAAAACACTTGTTGGAATTACGGTTTGTTAATGTTATGAACCAAAATAACAGAGAAACAAAAGATTCTTAACACAAAACATGCAAGAATAGATGACACAAAAAAAAACACTAATATTTATTCTGGGAAAACCCTCCAACTTGAGGGGAAAAACCCAATGACACAAGAAATGATGCTTTAGTGATAAAATAATAGAGATTCGTGTACAATGCTTCAAATTGAACCAACAATCCATCTACTACACACAAAACCAACAATATAATGTGTGTCTAACACCCAACTATTAATGATGGTAGCTTGGGTCAGATAAACATAATAAAAGATTTGTTCTATGTTGAATCGATAATCATCTTATGATTAATGAATAATCTATGAGTACCGATTTGATAAAGATTGATTAATGATCAAATGGCTTGATCGTGAATCGATCACCCTCATTACTTCATCCAAGTATAAATTATGAGATTATCGAATTGTATATAAAACGATATGTGAATTGTTTATGTTCTAAATCAAATCAATTATCCTTCATCGATCATGAAATTGTTTATGTTAAACATTTACTAATAACTGATTATGTGTATATACAAATTGATAACTAAAAGACATGTCGATGAAGAGACATGTCTCCACTTATGTGGAGGCATGTCTATTCATTGACATGCCTTTTAAACCTTATACATATAATCAGAATTAGATCGATCAAAGGGAAGTACAAAAATCAACAAGTGCAAGCCTTAAGAAATTGATCTACCATCACATATATTCAACGATACTTGGTGAATCCACATTATACTCTTCTCATACTTAGAACAACCTGCAAAATTCATAAGTTAGCAAAGCTTAATTGTGAAACAAGAAAACTAAAAGAGACCTTTATATATATATATGATCAACTTTAACATGGTATCAGAGCAAGGTTAAGGAAGATCCGATTAGATTTGAGATAGTACTTAAACCATCTAGACTATCAATTGGCTCCTAGAAAATTCACATTCATTTCTTCATAATGACTAGCAGAGTCAGACTTGAAGATCGTCTTGAAGGGGCCTCTAATTTTGTATCATGGAAGTTTAGAATTATGCTTACCTTGAGAGAGATGAACTAGATTCATTTGTAAAGGGAAACATACCTGAACCAGACAATCATGTTGAGAAACTTCAATGGAGCAAGAACAATGGAAAAGCTATGAAGGTGATTGTAAATGCAGTTAGATGTCACATTGTTCCAGTCATTTCAAAATATGACACAACATACCACATGTTCAAATCACTTGAGGATATGTATGAAATAAACAACACTAGTAGGGCGCTCACATTGAAAAGACAACTCCATCATGTGAAGATGAACAAAGGAGAAACTGTCGCATCATATTTTATGAGGATCACTGAATTAAGGGACCAACTTTCTACAATTGGTCATCAAATCAACAAGGAGTTAACAATGGCGGCTCTAAATGGACTCCCAACATTATGGGAATCAATTTATTCAGGGAATAAGTGCACATTCAAAGATCCCCAAGTTTGATCGTTTAAAGATAGATTGTATTCAAGAAGAATCCAGATTGATCTCCAGAGGGATTAGCCAAAGTACCACAAATGAAGATATTCATGTGTTGAACTCTCACTCTCACAAGAAAGGGAAAAATAGGAACTTCAAGAGGAAGAAGGACAAGGGTACAAATGGAAAATGCTCTTCCAAGAAGACAAGGGACATGTCTCAAGTGCAGTGTTTCAGATACAAGTATGAACATTATGCCATGAAGTGTCCAGATAGGACAAAACAATAAGCCTCTATTGTTGAAGTTGTAAAGGCTATCATGGAGAATGATTTCGAGAAATTTTTCTTCTACTCGGCCTTATCAAGCCAAGTGTTAAACAACCTCAACACTTGGATAATTGATAGTGGAGCATCACGCCATATTACCAGATTCAGAGAACACCTAGGCACTCTAGTGGAGAATTCTGATGAGGAAGTAACTATTGGGAATGACTCTAACTACCCAGTCAAAGGAATTGGAACCTGTACTATAAATCTAAAATCAGGCATATCCCTTCAACTCACAGGAGTATTGTTTGTACCAGGAATAAAGAGAAACCTAGTCTCCATTTCTGCACTTGAAGATAAAGGATATAGGATAACCTTTATGGAAGGCAAAGTTCTGGCATGGCCAAAGAACTCAAATATCAAGAAGGCTCATACAATAGGAGCTAGACATGGATGTCTTTATAAACTATGTACTACTCCCTCTCAAGCCCTAATTCATGAATCCTCAAATTCAACGAGATTTGGCATAGGAGATTAGGGCATTTCCATTTTCGTGTTCTACCCTCCATAGAGAAAATGGTGATAGGTTTGCCTAAACTAAATCAAAATCATGAATGAACATGTAAGGGTTGTGCCCTAGGAAAGAATACAAAAGGAACTTTCCACAATAGTGATAGAAAATCCAAAAATGTATTAGAACTCATCCATTCTCATTTATGTGGACCTATGTCTGTAACCTCTATAGGAGGATTCTTGTATTATGTAATATTTATAGATGACTTCTCTAGGAAAACATGGATATATTTCCTAAAATGTAAATAGTATGAATAAATCCTTATGAGGTTCAAGGAATTCAAAGCTCTTGTAGAAAACATGTCAGGAAATAGAATCAAAACATTAAGAATAGACAATTGGGGGGGGGGGGGGGGGGGGGGGGGGGAGTATACTTCAGACATATTCAAGGAGTTTTGTATAAATGCTTAGATTAAGAGGGAGTTTACAGTACCTTATAATCCCCAACAAAATGGGGTGGTAGAAAGAAAGAATAGAACTATAGTTGAAGTTGCTAGAGCTATGATGTATGATCAAAATTTAGAAACTTCACTTTGGGTTGAAGCCTCTAGGGCAGCTGTCTACATCCAAAATAGATGTCCTCATTCACTTCTAGACAACAAAACCCCTAAAGAAGCATTCACTGGTATCAAACCTGATATAAGACATTTAAGAATCTTTGGTTGTCTAATCTACAGTATGTACCTAAAGAAAAGAGGTCTAAGTTAGAACCCTCAGGCATGAAAGCAATACTTGTAGGCTATAGTGAAACATCTAAAGCCTATCAGATATACGTACCTGGACAAAGATTAATTGAACTTAGCAGAGATGTCATTTTCGAGGAAGACATTGCATTCAGGAGATCCAAAAATACTCATGAGATAGAAGAACCTCCTCAAAATATGGTAGAGGATCATGCCCCTGAGGTTCAGAGGGAGACTCATGAAGAGATTGAAAATGAAGATCAAATTGCCCCCTTAAATGAACCTAGTAATGTAAATCGAAAGAGACCACTTTGGGCTATGAAGATGATTCACGAAGCTGAGAGTTATGCAACACCAAAGGGAACCTTCAAGAAAAGCAAGAGGCCTCACATATACTCCAGATATGTTTCCTTAATGAGTGAGATCATCAATTCAGAACCATCTTGTGTTGAAAAAGTTGTCAATCATCAAGTTTGGAAAGATGCTATGTCAGTTGAGTATTAGACCATTGTAAAAAATGATGTTTGGGAGATCGTGCCAAGGCCAAAAGGAAAATTTGTTGTATCATCAAAATGGCTCTCCAAGACCAAGCTTGTTGTAGATGGTAGCATTGAAAAACACAAAGCCCAGTTTGTTGCCAGAGGTTTCTCCCAGAAAGAGGGAATTGATTATGAAGAGACATTTGCCCCTGTTGCTCGATACACTTTAGTCAGAGCTGTAATTGCTATTGCAACATCAAAAGGATGGAAGATCCATCAAATGGATGTAAATATTGTATTTCTAAATGGCATAATTGAGGAGGAAGTCTATCTAGAGCAACCCGAAGGATTTGTTATACATGAGGCTAAATCATATGTTTGCAGATTTAAGAAGGCCTTGTATGGACTTAAACAGGCCCCTCGAGCCTGGTATGAAAGGATTGATCATTAACCTCTTGGGATTAGGGTTTTCCAAGAATGATGCAGATCCAAACCTCTACTTCAAGGAAATTGATGGTGAAATATTAATTCTTATTTTATATGTTGATGACCTGTTAATTACAGGAGAAGATCACTTGATTACCAAATGTAAAGAGCACTTAGCTTCAGAGTTTGATATGAAGGATTTGGGTATCCTACATCACTTCCTTGGATTAGAAGTTTGGCAACATGCAGATGGCAACATTATGAATAAGGGAAAGTACACTATTGACATTCTGAAGAGGTTTGGAATGATGGAGTGCAGACCCATGTCTACACCTATGGAAACAAATTTGCACAAAGTTAAAGGAAGCAACGATGGACTTAGAATTTGCAGATCCCACTTTCTACAAAGAGATAATTGGTTCTTTGATGTATTTGGTTAACACCAGACCTGACATTTGTTATGTAGTGAATGCACTTAGTCAATTTATGTGCGAACCAAAGGAGATACATCTTGTTGCAGAAAAACATATTCTAAGATATCTTCGAGGCACTATTGAATATGGTCTCAAATACAAACATGTAGACATGGGTGCACTGACTCAGATTGGCTGGAAGTGTGGTCAATAGGAAGATTACATTAGGATATTGCTTTAGCTTAGGATCAACAATGATCTCATGGATCAGTAGGAAACAATCCTCAGTTGCACAAAGCTCTACATAAGCTTAGTACATTGCAGTTTCCATGGGAGAAAGAGAAGCAGTATGGCATAGGAAATTGCTTTTAGGACTGTTTGGTCAGCCCTTGAATCCCACTATCATCCATTGTGACAACCAGAGTTGCATCAAGCTTTCAGTTAATCCAATGTTTCATTATAGATCAAAACACATTGGGATTTCTTATCACTATGTTAGAGACATGGTAGAAAGGAATGTGATCCAGTTGGAATATATTAGTACAAGTGATTAGACAACAAACATCCTCACCAAGCCACTCTCCAAAGAAAAAGTTGAACACTTTCGATATAAACTTGGTATGGTTGAAAATGTAAATTATATTCAAGATCGAGTCTCAATTATTCTTTATTTGTACTAATATTTAAAAGATATTTATTGTGTAAACTCTTTTATTGTCATGTGTGTGTGACTCCGCGACTTCATGGGCCCCCTATGGACATTGTTGAAAGGTGATGACTTTTTAATAATGAAACTTGTAATTAGTTGATATTGTAAGGTGACGAATTTACAATGATCAAACTCACTATCATGATGGATATCATGAGACTTGATATCCATGGACATGTCACGATAGTTAGTATCTCTTTAGACATTATGGTAGATATCATATCATTAAATAAACTATAATGATTTTAAGAGGTAATCATGGTGGGTATTATGAGACTTAATATCCGTGGATATACTATGATCTAATATCCTTATGGTAGGCATCATGAGGTGTGATGCTAGTGCACATACAATAAATATGGATACTTTTGAGTTATGGTGAAAATCATGCGACTTGATATTCCTGGTCACACCATATCTCCAGATATCACTGTGAGGTGATATCTTCTCTCCTACACAATTAATGGATTTATAGTGTTATACTCTTGGATAGATTTTATCCTCCCTAGTTAAGATAGTGTTAATGATGGTAGCTTCGGTCAGATAAACATAATTATGAATGATGATTATATCAATAGAATGATGAATGATTTATTATTTATGTATACATATTAATATATATAATAATAATTGAGTTTATTATTATTACATATATGGATATTCATATATACATAATTATGAATGTATATTAAATCATCAATCATAATATTAATTTATTAATAAAAGATATGTTCTATGTTGAATCGATAATCATCTTATGATTAATGAATAATCTATGAGCACCGATTTGATAAAGATCGATTAATGATCAAATGGATTGATTATAAATCGATCACCCTCATTACTTCATCCAAGTATAAATTTTGAGATTATTGAACTGTATATAAAATGATATGTGAATTGATTATCCTTCATCGATCATGAAATTGTTTATGTTAAACATTTACTAATAACCGATTATGTGAATCATTATGTCACTGATTATACAAACCAACTATGTGAATCAGTATATACAAACCGATAACTAAATGACATGTCGATGAAGAGACATGTCTCCACTTACGTGGAGGCATGTCTATTCATAGACATACCTTGTAAACCTTATACATATAATTAGAATTAGATTGATCAAAGGGAAGTACAAAAATCAACAAGTGCAAGCCTTAAGAAATTGATCTACCATCACATATATTCAACGATACTTGGTGAATCCACATTATATTCTTCTCATACTTACAACTCAACCTGCAAAATTCATAAGTTAGCAAAGCTTAATTGTGAAACAAGAAAACTAAAAGAGACCTTTATATATATCTACTTATAAATCTAATCAACTTTAACACCAACCAATGCACAAGACAAAGAAACATGTAGAAGACTTGACTCTTCATCTTCGAAATTGAAGACTCTTTACCTTCCAAGCACAAGTCTCTTCATTTCAAATGGATGTCTCTTCACATCTCCATGCAAGTCTTTTCAATTTCCAAATGCAAGACCCTTCATATTTCTTGGACAAGTGATTCACCTTCAGGAGAAAGATAACTCCCGACGCTATATAACATCAACACTCCATCTTAGCTAGGGAGGTATCTCTCCAGATTCTCATGTCATGGATTCTATCAACATGACCCTCACAATGGCTACACCCATTGTGAGAAAACCATAAAATTTATCACGGATTCTCAATGTGATATCGTCATCGCAACATGAAGTTCACCATGGCTACTCCTAGAGGGTGAATAACACAAGAGCTAAGTCATGGAGTCTCTCACATGGCATCCACCATAGGTACCCTCAGAGGGTGGATCCACCATAGCTACTCCTAGAGAGTGGAACAAGGGATTTCACCTCAAACTTCTTTCGCAAAGAAGAATGCATTAACAAGGGATTGCACCTTGAACTTCTCCCTCACGAAAAATAACTCATTAACAAGGGATTGTACTTTTATGTATGTGGAGCCTAATCAGACTCAGTTTCTTTCGGCGCAGTGCCCCCAAGCTCGGGGTCAAGGGGCAGAGCCCCTTGTGGGGTCCTAGGGCAGTGCTCCAAGCAGGGTCAAGGGGCAGAGCCCTTGATGGGGCCGACCATCAATTTTCTATTAGTCGGAGTATTTTTGCCCTAATTAGGTTATGTGAAAAATACGTGTAAAGGGCTTAGAGATTCATCATTGTATGAGGGATTTTCGTACTTCCTGTGGCGGTATTGAGTTGCAGGTTTCAGATTGTAATTATTGGATAATAATAAAGATATTGGACTCGCTGTTGGTGGATGTAGCCCAGGGATTGGGTGAACCACGTTAAATCTCTGTGTCTTTGTGTTCTCTTTCGTGCATTAATATTTGCATTTTCCTGCTTATTATTCTAACAAGTGGTATCAGAGCGAGGTTTTTTCATTCATTCTTTCATCTATTCTCTGAAGCAGTCTCACGAGTTAGTGGGAGAGTCTCTCGGTTAAGTGGGAGAAATGGCAGACGAGGGTAGGCTGAAGGTTGATAAGTTTAATGGGCAGAACTTCCAGTTATGGAAGATGCAAATGGAGGACTATCTCTATCAGAAGGATCTATGGCGGCCATTAGAGGGAGTAGCCAAGAAAGAGGCAGCAATGTCTAAGGAAGATTGGGATATTTTGAATAGGAAGGCCCTGGGGAGTATTCGTTTATGCCTGGCACAATCGGTGGCATTCAATATTATTGGAGCAACACCAACTAAAGATCTGATGGAAACCCTAGTGAAGTTGTATGAAAAGCCTTCAGCTTCAAACAAGGTATTTCTCATGAAGCGTTTATTTAACTTGAAAATGGTAGAAGGTGGATCAGTCATTGATCATTTAAATGAGTTTAATACAGTTACAAGTCAGTTAACTTCAGTTAAAATTACCTTTGATGAAGAGGTTAGGGCTCTCTTGATTTTGTGCTCTTT
>MU223355.1:727827-766959 GCA_018584345.1 Thuja plicata | reverse complement strand
GAACTTTATGCTTATCTCCAATACTCAGTTTCTCATACTTAATGAATTTGAAAGTAGCTAACCCTGCTGAGTTTCTCAAATTGTCACATACCTCATCAATATTAGCTGGTTTCTTGAATTGTGTTGTGGGTATGTTGCTGGGTTCATCAGTCTCATTCTTTTCGTCATCACTTTCTTTCTCCAAGTGTAGTCTCCTCCTTGGTCTCTTTACTGGTTTACTCGGCTCAGCGTTAGGAGAAAATTTAGCTTTCTTTCCAGAATTGCTTTCTCCAACCTTCTTCTTTCCATACACTTTTGTTTGTACTGCTGGAGAAGTAATAGTAGATGCTCTAGTCCTCGGATGATTAGCTGCAGGAGGTGTAACCTTAGATTTAGCTTTACTCGACTTGGTTACTATGACAATTGCTGGTTTCTTACCCTTAGCTTTCTCAGTGATCTCCTCAGATGCACTGAATTCCTCTTCTGTAGATATATCTTCTCCTTGTCCAGTGGATAGGCCTAAAGCTGCATCCTCAGGTTCTTCATCACTTCCCAAACCAACCATTTTCTTCAGATTTTTCACAATCTTCTTCCTTTTTCTCTCCATGGTTCCCTCCTTTAAACTTCTTGAAATTTCTACTTTAGCTTCATCAAAATTACCAAATCTTTCTGCTGTAGTGTCAATTGCCTCGGCTAGGAGTGCAATGATGGCTGCTGATGCTTCATCAATGTTAATTTCATAGGGAAATGATTCTAAACATGCTACCCTAGGTGTCACAGCCTAGATATATGTGTTATCCATATCAACTAGAAAACAAATTTCTTCATAGTGCTTCTCCACTAGTGATCTAGGAATCCTAGTCCTTAATCTCATTCTCTTTTTAAATTCCACAAAATAGCTCCCCATAATGCTATTGAAATTACTTCCTAATTTATCAATACATTCACTTATCTGAACTGTAATGGGTCTATCCTTTTTCCAAACAATATCTCCTAATGTAGGAAATGTATCCTGAATGTAGAAAAATATGCAGACTAGTAAGGAACCAAACTTACATGATGAGCTCTTAGATTTTCTGATTGATGCTAGGTTCTCAGCTAGTTGTGTTTGCTGTAGCTCGGCAAGATCATATGTATGATTCTTCTTAACAATCTTCCATGCCTGGCCAACGGCTGTACAAGGAACACTATCCAGTCGACTCGACTGATAGAACTTATGTGCAATTACTCTTACTCCAAAATCAAGTTCTAAGTCTTTAATTGTAGAGATAGTCATACCTCTGTTGTCCCATATGGCTCCAGTGTTCACTGTAATTTCCTCTTTGTTGTTATCTCTCATTGTCTGTTTCCCGTTAACAACAGGATATCCAGTCACTCGATGAATCATGTTTTTAGTTATCTTGACTGGTCCATTGTCCAACCACAAACACATATCATGAACTCGGATAAGAATGACCTTAATCCATTCGTCTTTGAAACCTTGTAGGAAATCTAGGGCACGAGTTAACCCTTTGTTGGCTAAATGTTTGAATTCTCCCTTCAGAACTCCATCAACACAATTTGCCGTAGGATTTTCTCAGTTCACTATCACCTACTTCACCAATTTTAACCATGTAACAAGATCTTACATCATGGATCATGAGTACCTTTGGTGGAATGGATGAGAGAGCTCCGGTCAGATCACTCTGAATTGCACTTTCAGGAACGGCTTGAAAATTGAGAGGTGCACATTCATCACTTCGTACTAACTAAACTTTCTCTAGTTCTCCCTCCATACTTTTGACTGGTGCGGAAGAGCTTGCAACCATAATCTTGAAATTAGGGTTCAAAAAATGAAGAACAGTGTACCTCGACAAGTAGCACTTCGTACTGTTCACCTTAGGACTGCCGACGACACGCTGACGAAATCTTTGATGCTAACTTCTTTAAGATCAATTCTGCAACTACTTCAATCACTCTGTACATAGTGAAAATCACAAGGTAAAAATGAAGAATAAACTTTTCATCCTTTATAGACTCGAAAGGTCAAGGTAGGTAAGCAATGAATGTTCTGCCCGTTAAGTTAGTGCAAGCCAGCTGTCCTCGGCTTTCTAACACAACTTGCATCCCACCCGGCTCACTAAACTCGGCCATCACAAAACTTACTCGGCCAACAAACTCGACACACACTAAATAACTCGGCCTTAGTGTCCACGATTGGTGCTCGACACCTATAGTGCAATTAGCTCTTCTCGGCATTTGTCTTCAAAATGTGTCCTGGTGCATCTTAACATATGCAAATATGGACTTTGGTACATTTCATGTTAGGAACTGATGTAAGATATGAATTTTAGATGTAGTTCCTTACATACCTCTTTTGCTTAGTTGGAGATGATGTGATCACTTGATCCATTGGATTGGGTGACCTCGGCTGTACTAGCTTCACTACTGCATGGTTCAGATTTCTTAACCCATGTCTGGTTCATGTGTGCTCTAATCTGCTCGACAATAGGAGCAGGTACCCTAGTCTTACAATCTTTCCTTGTATGACCAATTTTCAGACAACTGTGACAAACTAGGCTTCCATTCATCCAACTCTTAGACTTTCCTCTGAAATGTGTTCTTATGCAGTTTTCTGGAACATGTCCATACTCACCACAGTAATGACAACTATGCCATGTGTTGTAGTCCCAATTGTAATTATTGCCTTTTCTTGGTGATTTCTCTTGTGCCTTTGATGTCCATTGTTGTTTACCTTTAGATCTGCAATCTTGTGCTCTATGACCATATTTATGACAGTTATAACAATTACCATTGAGTCTAGGTGTGGAAGGTGCATTGCTTGCCTTTGTCTTACATTCACGTGCTTAATGTCCAAACTTATTACAGTTAAATCAATATCCATTAAAGTTAGTTTTAGGATTGGACTTACCATTCTTGCTTTGACAAATGTTTGCTGTATGACCTGGTTTCCCACAGTGGTGGCAAATAGGTTTGTTGTTTCTTGGCTTTGCATACCTTCTTTCACCTGTCTTAGATGTTTCTCCTTCTTCAGTGGTTGTATGTTGTTTAATGTGACCTAATCCAGAAGAATCTTTAGGTCTTCTTGATGCTTCCACTAGTTGTTCAAAGTAGGTCAAAGCTGCATTGGGATCATTCACTTTGTTGTTAAGTTCTTTCTCAGATCTCAATTCATCTTTCAACTAACAGTTCTCAGATCTAAGATTTATAATCTCCAAGTCTTTCCTATTGATCTCCTGATTCACAAGTAGCATTTGATTTTCCATGTGAACTTGATTGACTGTCATTGTTTGTACATCATGTGTTCTTTCATCAAGTCTGATATTCATCATTCTTTTGTCTTCTTCTTCCATATCCTTGTCATCTTTGGCTTTCTTTTCCTGTTCAACAACTTCACACATTCTTATTGATTGGGCTTCTTGTTCCTTTTTCAAGTTTTTGACTTCTTCACATAGTGCACTGTTCTTTTCCAGTAGATCCGCTATTGCTGCATCACTCTCAGTAGAGTCTCCATTCTAAAATAGATTTGTGGTGTCCTCTTCCTGATAATGAGTGTCATTCATTTGTTTGGCCAAATCTTTCCTTGCTGTCAAGGACTTCTTTAATTCCTGTCTTGCTGTCTCAAGCTGTTGTAGTGCTAGCTTAATATCAATCTTTTGATTCTCAATGACTTTACCCATCTTGTAAATCTCCATCTCAAGATCTGTATCCTCAAGCTAATTATAACTTTCTAGAGAACTAGGCTCTGATACCAATTGTTGGAAATACAATAATGGGAAAGCAAGATACTGAGAGGGGGGGGGTGAATCAGATCTTAAAATTTAAACACTTAAAACAAACTGATCCACATTCATACATATATGAATCTAATGTAATATCAAATAACATCCACACAATGAAATAAATAACTCATAACACAAGAACTTGGTACCCCAGAAACCCAAATAGGTAAAACTGGGGTGGGGATGACATCCACAAAATTCTTCACTATTGCAGCAATAAAGTGTGCCTGTTAGGGATACAAAAGTTGATTACAAAATGCAATCTACCCGGTTAAAGGTCTGCCTAGTTAAAAGCTAAAGATCATTACAATCTACCCTGTGAAAAGATTTCAACTTACAATAAAGTAAGCACTCTGTTAGGATATTTAGAAAGGTCTGCTAGAACCACTCTGTTAAGAGATTTTCACCTGATACAATGATTAGAATGTTTCAAGTAATGATCCTTCGTTATGCACTCAGATGCTGATGATGGATCTCCTCTTTCCAGTACCTTTTGTGATCTCACAATCTGATATGTCTTTACTCTGCTGTTCACTATTCTGTCACTCTGCTTGATCTAAGCTTTTTAAAAAAATAACCCTCTGTGCATTTCACTTCAAAATGTAGTCACCACTTCTCTTCACACACTTACAAAATAGGGTTTAGAAGCAATCTTATATATCTATTCAAGTCTGATCACGAGATCTAGATCAACGATCAAGATCTAATACCCATACCTCCAAGGTATTACAATTAATGATTACAATAGATCATGTATAGGATAAAACAATTAAATGCATAACTAACTCCGTAGGAAAATATTAAATGCGTACATAAGTCGACCCAAAAAGCTTATACAAGTCAGCCTAAACACTTATCCTCGAAGTTTGAATCATTCCAGACATGTATACAAAAACTGTTCTACTCAGCACTTAACATCTATGTCGCTCGACACTAAGTATCTTACTCGGCTCGACATGATACAACTTGGCAACCTGAATACTGCTCGGCAATGTTGCTCAGCCTTGGATAGTTTTAGCCCAACCACAATGATAGCCAACTAAAATTGCCTTAGTAAATGACTAAGTGTTGGTCACTAATCATCAACAGAACTTAGAGATTAACATGAGTGTGTTGATGGAAAATACTCCCCCTTTGAAAACAATGCCAAAGTGGCCAATCAACAATAATCTCTCTCTGATTTCCAGTGCAACATAGTCTTACAACTAAACTACTCCAACTCTAGGAGTTGGCACTAATACATCAATCCAGGTTAATATACAACAATAAAGATCTAGGATTGATGTAGTATAGAATCTTCTCAATTAATTGCAGATAGGGGAGTGACCCCTAACTTACCTCTCAAGTACTCAAACCTATCCTTAGGTAGAGGCTTATTAAAGATGTTAGCAATCTGTTCCACAGTTGGAATGTATTCCAACCTAACCTCTTTCTCATGAACTTGTTCTCTAAGAAAATGATACTTTATAGAAATATGTTTAGTCTTAAAATGCATCACTAGATTCTTAAAAATATTTATAGTGCTAGTATTATCATAGTGAATAATAATAGGTTCAGTCACCTTTTCTTGTTTACCTTCAAGTAGTTTCTTAATCCATACCACCTGAGTGCAATTGATGGCAGCAATAACATATTTAGCTTTAGTAGTTGATTGTGAAATATAGTTTTGCTTCTACTTGTCCAGGAAAAAAGTTTTTCACCCAAGAAAAATGCTCCACCACTTGTACTTTTCTTGTCATCCACATTTCCACCCCAATCAACATCAGTATAGACACTTAGGGAAAAATATCCTTTGTATCCATACCAAAGTCCATAATCTGTTGTTCCTTTCAGATATCTAAATATTCTCTTTACTGTAGTCAAGTATGTATCCTTAGGTTTTGCTGAAAATCTTACAACCAAACCAACTTCTTGTGCAATATCTAGTCTATTATGCACAACATACTGTAACTTTCCAATCCTAGATCGGTACACAATCTGATCAACTCCATCAGATTCATCATCCTTAGATAGTTTGCAACCTGTAACCATTGGGGTTCTA
This sequence comes from Thuja plicata, assembly GCA_018584345.1. NCBI lineage: Eukaryota > Viridiplantae > Streptophyta > Pinopsida > Cupressales > Cupressaceae > Thuja > Thuja plicata. The sequence goes on along the minus strand of MU223355.1, from coordinate 761,157 downwards.
ATAGGTTTTGATTCTTCAAGTCCAAATGTCTTTAATATCTCTTTGATGTATTTAGATTGACTGATGTAGATACCTTTATCAAGTTGTGAAACTTGCAAGACAATGAAGTACTTGATTTCACCTATCATTGACATTTCAAACTCCTTTCTCATTTTTTTAGCAAATTTTCTACTTAGGTCATCATTACCTCCAAATATTATATCATCTACAAAGATTTCAACAAAGTAGTAATTTGTTTTCTTCATCAACCGTTAGATAAACATTGTTGTTGTCACTCATTCTAACAAATCCAATCTTTATAAGATATGAGTGCAGTATTTCATACCATACCCTAGGCGATTGTTTCATTCCATACAAATCCTTCTTTAAACCAAATCTTGTCCATCATTCTTCTCAAAACCATCAGGTTGTTCAACATAAACCTTCTCTTCTAATATGCCATTCATAAAAGAAGATTTCACATCCATTTGATAAACTTTAAATTTCTTGTAAGATGCACAAGCAAGTAGTATCCTTACTCCTTCTAATCTAGCAATAGGTGAAAAGGTCTCACCATAATCCAATCCTTCCTCTTGCGCATATCCTTTGCAAACAAGTCTTGCCTTGTTTCTCACCACTTCTCCTGTTTCATCCATTTTATTTCTAAATACCCATTTGCTTCTAATCACATTATTATCTTCGAGTCGGGGTAGTAGAGTTCAATTTTAATTCTTTCTTATCTTTTCTATCTCTTATCTCATTGCATTTAACCAATCATCATCTTTCAATGCATCCTTAGCAGTTCTAGGCTCAAATTTAGAAAGTAAGCAGGTGCTCACTCTAGCTTTCCTTCTAGTTAATACTCCAACATTCTTATCTCCAATTATTTGCTCAAAAGAGTGATTTAACTTGACATACCTTGGTAAGGTAGGCTCATATCTTTGTTCCTCGGCTTCATTCCAAATAGGTGTGTCATCTTTAGCTTGTTCCTCTTGTCTTTGTTCATTCTGTTCAGCAGGTTCATCTTCCATCACCGATTACATATATGTTATCCCATTGTAATCTTTAGGTTTTCTCTTGCTTACTTCATCATTTTCATCGGAAAACTCATCCACTTTTACATTAACACTCTCAATGATCTTATTTGTCCTTTTGTTTAAACACTTGTATGCTTTACTCTTAGATGAATATGTTAGGAATAATAGTCCACAAGAAAATTGAGAGGGGGGGGGAGTGAATCAATTGTGATATAGATTATTAAACTTTAAACTCTATAAACCAAATCTGCAATTGTAAATGATAACACATTAAATGCCAACACCATAACATAATATTTGTTGTCGAGGAAACCCTGTTAAAGATAAAACCCCGGTGGGAATTAACACCCACAAATAATGTGCTGAGAGTATAGTATCCCTGTTAAAAGATTTAGCCCTGTTAGGAGCTTGTTACAACATTACATGTTATAATCCCTGTTAGGAGATAGACCCTGTTAGGAGTCAAAAGAAATGGTAGGCTCACTGCCAAGGCACACTTCCAAAAGAAGGTTAAAGCCACCCTCAAGGATTTACAATTTGAACAAGTATATAAAGCAAATACACAATCCAGTGAACTGTCTGATAGAAACTGTCTTTTCTTGGTCAGTTCCAATGAAGTACGCTTCTCATAAACTCTGCTCTACATCTAGAATCCAAACAAGCCTCGCATCTTTCACTTCTTCCCCTTTTAATCTCTGTCACACCTTTTCAAAAGAAAAGATCACTCATATATACCCTCTTACAATAATTCATTAAGTCGGCCAGTTAAGCTTTCCTAATACACAAATAATTAATTAGGTCGGCCAATTAAGGCTTTCTAATATACAAATAATTATTTGACCCCTTGCTAAGATACACACGGTACCTATAACAAGTAAACATTATTTACAATCCATCAATTATGCTTTCAGATCTGCAATCCACGCTCACAATTCATTTTACACGCTACATGTCTGAAGTCATCCAACAAATAGGTCTCCTTCAGAATACATGCCATAGTTGACGTCACCAATGCCCAAACCACAATTGAACTCAACCCATTATTTCAACATATGTCGGCTGTCCACCAGTAAGCTTGCATCACTTGAAATATCTTCGCCAGAAAGATATACCAGAAACACATAGACCTGCTCTGTCTAGAATCATAGTTACAGTCTAGAAACCTGTCTTCACCAAATCAACTGTAACATCCGCCATATGCAACATAAAGCTAAGAGACCTTAGGAATAAGGTCAACACACATCCTTATGCATAAATCCAACTTCGATCGTTCTGAATCATCTGTATAGTGTCTATACACTTCTTCCAGTCAAGTAACCATTCTGTCCTATCAACAGAAATATATGTTAACACCAGCGACAAAAACATGAATATCAACAACATGATCAGTAACCAAAACTGATATCATCCAACAATCTCCCCCTTTGGCATTGATGGAAACATATGGAAAAATCCATATGCATCAACCCAAAAGTACTTTCTCTCAATACAATCTTCGCAATATCCTCAACACAAATTTCTCAAAACAGTAGGGATTTTCACATAGATTCCTTCCCCCTTTGGCAGCAATGGCAAAGGGTGACATAACTCATCTATAGTCTTCTGTAAGGTGTATCTTTTTCAAATCTTCATGTCCATCAACCAGGTGCAAGATCACCCAAATGTACTCCATAGTGTTTTCCTGCGATCACTCCCCCTAAGGAGTAGATCCATACATCAAATACAGAGAATAATATAGCTCTGAGATCCACTGGATTGATGCACATCTACATCATTTAATTACCAATGGGAGGGGCCACCACCCCAAGCATGCCTCTGAGATATTCAAAAGAATATTTTGGAAAAGGTTTAGTAAATATATCTGCTATCTATTCCTTTGTGCTAATATGCTCCAGTTTAATCTCTTTATCTGCTACCTTCTCCCTCAAGAAATGATACTTAATAGAAATATGTTTAGTCTTTGAATGCATTACAGGATTCTTCGACATATTCACTGTGCTAGTGTTATCACAATGGATAACCACTGGTTCTTTGAAAATTATTCCAATGTCCTTTAGCATTTGTTTCATCCAAACAACTTGTGTACAGTTTATTGTAGCAGCAACATACTCTGACTCAACAGTAGATTGAACAATACAGTTCTGCTTCTTGCTCAACCAAGAAACCAATATTTTTCCAAGGAAAAATGCACCACCACTTGTACTCTTCCTGTCATCCACATTACCTGCCCAATCAACATCAATATAAGCCTGCAAAGTAAAATCTTCTAATTTTTCATACCACAGTCCATATTCTATTGTCCCTTTTAGATATTTGAAAATTCTTTTCACAACAACAAAATGTGTCTCTTTAGGATCTGTCTGATTTCTAGCCACAATTCCAACTGCATTGGTAATATCTAGTATGGTGTGAGTTAGATATTGTAGACCTCCAATCATCAATCTGTACTTATTTTGAACAACACTTTGAGTCTCATCACTATTAGTCAGTTTGTTTCCAATCACCATAGGTGTCCCAACAGGTTTACAATCTTCCATTCCAAACTTTTTCAACATTTCCTTAAGATACTTGGTCTGAGATATAAAAATGTCATTCTTACTCTAATTAATTTGTAAACAAATAAAAAATTTCATCTCACCAATCATTGACATCTCAAATTCATTTTCCATTTCTTTAGCAAACGTTTTATCATTGCCTCCAAAATTGATATCATCAACAAAAACTTCTATAGTCAAGATTCCATCTTCATCAGTCTCAAATATAAATTACTATCTGCATTACCTTTTCTGAAACCAAGACAAAGTAGATATTTGTCCAGTCTTTCATACCATGCTCTTGGTGCCTGTTTCAGTCCATACAGAGCCTTCTTTAATCTGCAAACCATGTTTTCATCATCTTTTAAAGGAAAACCATCAGGTTGCTCAATGTAAACTTCTTCCTCTAGATCACCATTCAAGAATATTGACCATACATCCATTTGATAAACCTTAAAGTCTTTATGTGCAGCATAAGCAAGAAATAATCTCACAGCTTCCAATCTCGCAACATGAGAAAATGTTTCTTCATATGCTATGCCTTCTTGTTGTGAATATCCTTTACATACCATTCTTGCTTTGTTTCTTACCATTGTTCCTTCCTCATCCATCTTATTTCTAAAAAACCCATTTGGTACTAATCACATTTTTTTTCTTAGGTCTTGTAACCAATTCCCAAGTGTTGTTTTTCTTTATCTGTTCAAGTTCTTCTTCCATTTCTTTAGTCCAAGATTCATCTCTACATGCTTCATCAGTAGTCTTCAGTTCAACTTGAGAAATCAAACAAATCTCATCTCTAGCTCTAGATCTAGTCATCACAACTTTATTTGCATCTCCAATGATTTGATCTTCAGGAAGGTTCTTCTTAACATAGCTTGGTGTCTTCAATGTCTCAGTTCCTTCAGTCTGTTCATCTTCAATCTCATTATCAATCATCAAAGATTCTTCAGGTTCAGTAGTAACCTCTTTTGTTTCTGTATTCTGACCACAGTCATACATCCTTTCATGAATCTGAAACTTTTCATCTATCCTCACATTGACACATTCAATCAACTTTCTCAATATCAGATTGAAACATTTATATGCTTTACTCTTAGTGGAATAACCAAGAACGATTCCTTCATCACTTCTAGCATCAAACTTGCCTATTTCATCATCTCTTTTGATATAACATTTACTGCCAAATATTCTAAAATATTTTACAGTAGGTGTATGATCAAACCATAATTCATAAGGAGTCTTAATTGTACCTTCTCTGATCTGAATTATATTAAGTGTGTACACAACAGTCCCAACAAATTCTCTCCAGTGAACATGTGACACATTTCCTTCTAGCAACATAGTCCTTGCAGCATCTAATATAGTTCTATTTCTTTGCTTTGCTATCCCATTCTGTTGTGGAGTTCTAGGGGCTGATGTCAGTCTGTATATTCCTTGCTCTTCATAGTATGTATTAAATAGATCTGATGTAAACTCTCCTCCTCTGTTTGATCTCAAACACTTTATGTTTAAACCAGATTCATTCTCAAATTTTGCTTTAAATAACTTGAATTTGTCAAATGCTTCACATTTCTCTCTTAAGTAAGTAACCCACATCATTCTAGAAAATTCATCAACAAATAGTATAAAGTACCTTCCACCATATTATGATCTTGTTCGTGTAGGACCACACAGATATGGATGTATCAGATCCAACTTCCCTTTTGTTGAATACGCTTTTCTTTTGAAAGTTCTTCTAGTCTTCTTCCCCATAACACACCCTCTACACATAGTGTTAGATGGCTTTACAATCTTAGGTAGATCTCGTACTTCTTTTTTCATACTTTCCTTCACAATGTTATCAAAATTAACATGACAAAATCTTCTGTGCCATAACCAATTGTCATCAACCTTCGTAATAAAATAAAAAGCTTCATATGTGTTCAATTCAAATACATTACCTCTGGATTTAGTACCAGATGCGATCAAGTATCCTGCTTTACTTCTGATAGAGAATTTCCCATCATTGAATATGAATTGATAACCCTTGTCCACTAACTGTCCAACACTCAACAGATTATGCTTAAGTCCATCGACAAGTAATACATTGTCAGTGTTAGTCTTTCCATCCAAAGAAATAGACCCAACTCCAATAATAAGCTTAGGAGTATTGTCACCAAATCTGACAACACCACCATCATGTCTTTTCAAACTAACAAACTTGTTTTTATCTCTAGTCATATGGTGTGAACAACCACTGTCTATAACCCATTCATATTTCTTTTCAACTCAGGATACTGAGGCTTTTTCTTCATGTATAGGTTCATCATCCTTAATAGAAATAAATCCAATTTCATCATAGTCACCATCATCATCATCAGATATACCCTCACTATCATAATAACATTCCTTGTCCTTTGAATACTTAGACTTGAAAAACTTAGGTTTGTGATTTGGAACTCTTGTAGGACATCTAGATGCAAAATGACCAATCTTGTTACATGAAAAACATTTCAAAGGTAATTTGCCTTCAAAATTTCCCTTACCTCTCTTTTCTCTTCTGCCAATTAGTGCCACAACTTCATCTAGCTTTATTTCTTCTTCCTGTATTTGTTCCCAATATTTTGCGTAGTATTCAAGTTATTCTCTTAAATCATTACTACTGGTGCTTGCATTTCCAAATAAGGTCTTTTTGTTCTTGTGCATGGTTTCCTTGAATGCTGACTCAACTTTAGGTAAAGTGTCTCCCAATTTTGCGGCCTCAAATGTAGTTAACTTTCCAATCAACATCTCTCTGGAAAAGTTCGATGTCAAAGGTATAATATCCTCTATATATTTTACTTTGGTTCTATATGCAGGTGTCAAAGATTTGAGTATCTTCGCAATCACTTCTTCCTCACTGTAAGTACCTCTAGAGTTTCTAATACTAGTATCCAATTCAATAATTCTCTGTCCATATGCCCTAATTTTCTCATCTTCTCTCATCTTCAGTGATTTCATCGTTGTTTTCTAGTTTTGTAGCTTTTCCTACATAGTAAACTTGTCTCCAATATACAATGCTTCTAATCTTGACTAGATCTCATGTGCATAATCCAAATCCTTTACTTCTGTGAATTCTCCTTCTGAAAGTGCAGTGATCAAAGATTCCCTTGCAACCATATTACATGAAAATAATTTTTTTTGATCTTCAGTAGCCTTCTCTAATTCATCCTCAGTCGCTATCTTTTCATTCTTCTTTGTGATCATCCAGTAATCAATTCCTAGACATAGCAAATGTGTTCTCATCTTGTTCTGCCAACTGTCAAATTTTTCAGGATCAAACTTCGGACTATCCTTCCTTTAGTATTTCATCTTCAGGATCACCTCAAGCTATTAAAATTTCTCTCTAAGGACCACACACCCTGATACCAATTGTTAGGAATAACAGTCCAAAAGACAACTGAGAGGGGAGGGGTGAATCAGTTGTGATATAGATTATTAAACATTAAACTCTATAAACCAAATCTGCAATTGTAAATGATAACATAGTAAATGCCAACACCATAACACAATATTTGTTGTCGAGGAAACCCTGTTAAAGGTAAAACCCCGGTGGGAATTAACACCCACAAATAATGTACTGAGAGTATAGTATCCCTATTAAAAGATTTAGCCCTGTTAGGAGATTGTTGCAACATTACAGTACATAGTCCCTATTAGGAGACAGACCATATTAGGAGTCAAAAGAAATAGTAGGCTCACTGCTAAGGCACACTACCCAAAGAAGGTTAAAGCTACCCTCAAGGATTTACAATTCGAACAAGTGTATAAATCAAATACACAATCCCGTGAACTGTCTGATAGCAACTGTCTTTTCTTGGTCAGTTCCAATGAAGTACTCTTCTCATAAACTCTATTCTACATCTTGCAGCCAAACAAGCCTCACAACTTTCACTTCTTCTTCCCCTTTTAATCTCTGTCATGCCTTTTCAAAAGAAAAGATCACTCATATATACCCTCTTACAATAATTCATTAGGTCGGCCGGTTAAGCTTTCCTAATACACAAATAATTAATTAGGTCGGTCAATTAAGGCTTTCCAATATACAAATAATTATTTGACCCCTTGCTAAGATACACACGATACCTATAACAAGTAAACATTATTTGCAATCCATCAATTATGCTTCCAGATCGGTAATCCACGCTCACAATTCATTTTACATGCTACATGTCTAAAGTCGGCCAACACATAGTTCTCATTCATAATATACGCCACAACTGACATCACCAGTACCCAAACCACAATCAAACTCAACCCATTATTTCAACATATGTCGGTTGTCCACCAGTAAACTCACATCACCTGAAATATCTTCGCCAGAAAGATATACCAGAAACACAGAGACCTGCTCTGTCTAGAATCACAGTTATAGTCCAGAAATGAGTCTTCACCAAATCAACTATAACATCTGCCATATGCAACATAAAGCCAAGCGACCTTAGGAATAAGGTCAACACACATCCTTGTGCATAAATCCAACTTCAATCATTCTGAATCATCTGTACTGTGTCTATACACTTCTTCCAGTCAAGTAACCAGTCTGTCCTCTCCACATAATTATATGTTGACATCAATGACAAAACATGAATATCAACATCATGATCAGTAACCAAAACTGATATCATCCAACAAAATAACCCAAAAATATTCCTTCACTTTTTGCTTCAAATTTTCCTATATTTTCATCCTTATTAATAAAACATCTATTACCAAATATTTTGAAATAACTTACATTGGGAGTATGTCCATACCATACTTCATAGGGTGTCTTTTTTGTTCTTTTCTTGATCAAAACTCTATTCAGAGTGTATACGACAATGCTTACAACTTCTCTCCAAAATATTTGTGCAACTCCTTTTTGCATCATCAAAGTCCTAGCACATTCAATCACTGACATGTTTCCTCTTTTGGCTATTCCATTCTATTGTGGTGTTTTAGGAGAAGACATTTGTCTCTTAATCCCTTCATCTTCACAATAAGAAACAAATCCATGTGATGTGAACTCTCCACCTCTATCTGACCTTAAGCATTTTAAGTTCCTACCGGTTTCCTTTTCCACTCTTGCTTTGTAAATCTTGAACATCTGAAAAGCTTCATATTTCTCCTTAAGAAACATAGTCCACATCATCCTTGAATAGTCATCAACAAACAACATAAAATACTTATCTCCATAATAAATTTGAGTTCTCATAGGACCACATAAATTAGTATGCACCAAATGAAGTATATTCTCAGATGTATAGCCTTTACTATTGAATATAGAAATATTGAGCTTCCAAAATTGACAATCCTTACAAACAACATTATCAGGTTTCACAAGATAGGTCAGACCTCTAAAAGCCTCCTTTACTAACTTTGATCAGGTTATCAAAATTAACATGACAGAACCTCTTATGCCATAACCAATTGTCTTCTAACTTTTCCAATCAAGCATTTCTTAACAAATGGATTTAAGTAAAATAAATTAACTCTTGTCAGTCCTCCAATAGAAATCATCTTCCTTTGTTCGTTCTTTATCTTGCATGTTCCTTCACTAAATTCCAAATCAATTCCCTTTTGATTTAGTTGAGATACACTCAACAGGTTGTAGTTAAGTCTTGCTACCTAGTAGACATTATCACAGTTTGTATTGTCATCCAATGCTATTGTGCCTTTACCTTTTACCATATAGGGGATTTCATTACAAAACTTGACTGATCCTCCATAAAATTCTTCAAGCTCAATGAATTTACTCTTGTCACCAGTCAGGTGATGTGTGCAACCACTGTCAATAATCCACTTCCCACTCTTTTTCATAGTTGACATCAATGTTTTTTCACTACTTTCTATCTTGTCTTCCTTTACAAAAACAAAGACAATCTCCTTATTTTCATCATAATATGATTCATCATCTGTAATACCTTCCTCATCTAGATAACATGTTTTCTTTCCTTTATCCTTGTATTTATTTCTCTTTTCTTTCTTATTATTCTCAGGGCACCTAGATGCAATATGTCCAATCTTGCTACATGAAAAATACTTCAAGGGTAATTTTCCTCTATACTTTCCCTTACCTCCAAGTAACCTTCTAGCAAACAAATCTTCCAATTCCTCTTGTTCTTTTCCTCAGATAAGATATCATCAATATTGTACCTTCATAAGATACTAAAGCAGTTTGACTAGTAGGCTCAGGATTCCTTCTAGAGTTGAGATGGGCATTAAATGCAACATCGATTCTACGCATTCTATTATCATAATTGCTCAATTCAAAAGTAGTAAACTTTCCAACCAAAGAATCAACAGTAACCGGTAAAGTCCCTAAAGATCTTACTTCTTGTATAGAAGAAACTCTAATTGCATAATGTGGCAATAAAGTTCTCAAGGATTTTCTTACCACATCATCTTCAGTGATGGCTCCACTAACTCCTTTGATTGTATTCACTACCTCCTTGATTCTTTGATTGTAGTGCTCAATTTTCTCTCCTTCAGTTATCCTCATGTCATCAAATTTTTCCTTTAAGCTATCTACCTTAGCTTTTTGCACATGTGAATCTCCTCCATAGACTATTCTCAGCTTCTCCCACATTTCATAAGTAGTGTCAATATCTTGCACATTGATAAATTATGCATCTGATAGGGTACTTGCTATTTCTTCCATAGTTGCAATGTGTTCTTGTTTTATCTTCAACTCATCAACATATAGGGTTCCAGTCGGTAGAACATAGCTAGTAGTCACATGATCCCAATACTGGTCACCCATTCCTTTCAGGTACAACTCCATCCTTCCGCACCATACTGTGTAACTATCCTTGTTGAACTTAGGACATTCCTTTCTCACCATCTTGTCAAGATATTTAACTCAAGTTGTTAAAATTCTTCTCCAAGGACCACAACTATGATACCATATTTTAACCTTAATATGATGAAATTACTGAGAGGGGAGGGGTGAATCAAGAATCTACTGATTTCAACATTTAAACACTTTTCACTTATCCACCAATACAATAATTTAGCAATCAAAATTAAATGAGAAACCACCAAACATCGAACACACAGACACAAGATTTTGGTATCGTGGAAGCCCAAACTAGGGAAAAATCATGGTGGGGATGGCACCCACAAATTTGTACTCTTCTGAAGTACACCCTGTGAAAGGCTTTACCTTGTTAAAGGCATTCACATATACATAAAAAATGTAACCTTTTGAGAGGATTTACCTAAAACTCATAACAAGCTTGTACCTTGTAAGAGGTAGCCCTGTGAGAGGACTTTGAACACTTAACACAGTGTTACCATATAGGATTTCAATACAATACAAATCTTTTAAGATCTACCTCACTTGAGGATTTCCAACACTCTGTTGTAGTTGTCAGGAAACAACGAGTAAGAATGATCTGTGTAATATCGACCTTCTCTGCTTGATCAGATTATTTGTGGCTCAAAAAATTCATTACATACCTCTCTAACACTTGGATGGACCACACCTTCTATCTCTTCTTCCTTCTACACCGACACACGATCAACCCAACATATTCACCTTCTTCATTTCAATTTTTATGCTTTCCTTCTCTCGTAGGTTTCCACCGCCATAGAAAACCCTAAAATGTAATAACTTCTGAATCCGACCATACACTTGGCTTCATATCACATATCTCAATGTCCAATTTTAAATTCACTGACCGCGCCATTCCAAATTCAGATTTAATCACAAAATTAAATTATTTCATAAAGTATTTTCCTTCTTGCTCAACCAACTTGCTCAAATCACCTAAGCATGTTCACCTCGATGATATAACCATTAAGAAATTATTCCCAGCTATCCATGCACATTCTCCAATGAATTATGACCAATAACATTTAACTATAACAACAGTTTAAATCATCGATACTGATCAAACCGTGTGCTTCTTAGAGACTTAACACTTTTTCAAATATATCTGTTTAACCTTGAAATATCTCACATATTTTTGCCCAATGAATTGCGGTTGTAGGATTAGAATCTATTAGCTTTAAGTAACCTTAATAAAAAAACTGAACACAAAACAATCAATCACATAGTAAAAAATGATTGAGTCATTGTATTCCTAATTATTGTAGTCTTAATCATTTTCACTGTCTCTGATTAACTTTGGCAAACTAGACTCACTGGTCATCATAACTAGTTAAGATTTTACATGTGGCATACAAACATGTTTCCAAATACTTCTATAGAACTGCACCTTAAGATATATCCATTAGCATGATGTATTCTACAATCATCAACAACAACACACATAGATATTAGTTGACATCAATGACAATACCATAAGTGATGAATGCTCAACCATACTTTTCATATCAACCACTTCCTTCACTTCAATGCCTAACATCAGTTATGTCAACAAGGACAAGGTTGTTTGATTGTGCCAACAAATAGGCACCATCTCCCACTCCCATCCTTAGCCTGTACTAGTGCTAATGGCATGGGTGAGGCATTAATATATATTATTTAATGTGTATTACCATCTCCATTAGTTTATTAAAGTTTTCACTTGATTAAGACAACTCGATAGTGGGTTTCCCTGGTACTAGCCACTTAGGGCCCCTACGCTTCACTGTGAGCCACTCACCTAGTGTTCTTAGGTTTCCTACTCCCAACAAGAATCATGAGAACATAAGATACACATAGTACAAAAAAACTGAAGGCATACAAGTGTTACAATATCAAATTGGAAAGGTTCAGGAAAACACAAGTTGCCCCTATCCACTGGACAACCCTAAACTTTAATTTAGCCTCCATAATGATCCAAAATGCTTAAGAAGGCATCAAAATACACCAGACATAATAAAACTATAAAAATCAGTGATCCAACAAGTAAAACATCAAATTCGGTCAGCCTCATGTCAACAAGGAGATCCTAAATCTTAGAAAAACCCTAAAACTAGCCCTGGTGAAGTCCTACGCAGTTGGCACACCTTCCTGTGCAGTTGGTCCCTGTTCCTATGTAGTTGGGGCTTGAAACTACATAGTTGGTGATGTCTTACATAGTTGGGCCTGCGTCTTGTGCAATTGGTCATGAGAATTGCGTAGTTTGTCCCAGAACTACGCTGTTGGGCAGTTACTGTGCACGGTCAGAGGAAATGAGTTGCAGACCGACCTTACGGGTAAAACTGGGCATAATGAGGCTTGGGAAGCAAAATCAAAGGAAGACCTAGTTGAGATCTCCTTTTTTCCCTTTCGAAACACTCCTTAAACCTGTCTTTCCCTTAGGATCAGACTATCAAAATGACCATAACTTCGACATAGGTCTAACTGAAGAAACAAGACAAATAAGCTACTGTACATCATCAAATTGATCCTACTCATTCCTACATGTTCCTAAAGGCCTCTGAGAAACTTATAACACATCTAAAAGGATCAAAAGATGGAAACACAAGAATATTTTAACACCATATGATACAATAATAGCTCATACACAAAGAATAATTCACTCAACTATATTACAAATAGAAAATTTCTTTTTTAGGAATAATTTCCATCAATGAGACTTTAAACATACTATGAAAATAGAATTATAAAATCACTCATCGAAGTTCCTTATGATCTAGAGAAGGAAAACAAAACAATAATACACACACGTAAGTATATTAAGCATGTATGAAGGGTCTCCTTCCAGGATAGATCCTACCTGGAGTCCTACGGAGAAACCGTTGAGGGAGAAGTCCTAAATCACTCCAGCCAACTCGTCCAGCATGCAAAAAAAACTTCTACAATGCAACTACAGAGAAATATATTGATTCCTACCAAAATGACCAGAGTGTCTTCTATGAAATTCTATTATGCTTCTACCAACCCCCTACTCCTTTCCAAAATCCTCCCATAAGTATCTTACAAGAGTGGTTGCATGAAAAATTGCAACTATTGCAACCATTCATAACCAAAGGTTGGTTAATAGTTTAGAACCTCATTAACTTAAATATTAATTAATTAATTAATTAGTTGGAGGATATAGAGGCAAGTCTCCTATTGTTTAATTTATTTACTTTAGTAAAGATTACCAAGATTATCTTTAGCACAAAATATATGTACATTTCTTATCCCTTAGTTTACTTTTATTTACCCTAGCCATCCAGGAATTCCTCTCAAGGTAACTTATTAATAGGTTGATAATTCCTTTAGTATTTAACATAGAATCTTATAAAATGTTGTTTAGTAAATTATATATATATATATTTAATTTCTATATATATATATAATTATTTAATTTCTATCTTTGTATATATACGAACATATGCATATGTGTGCACCCATATGCCTATTTATTATTATTTTATAAGAAAATATTAATTTATGAATACACTTTATAAATCTTATTATAAGGTATACTAATTTCATATAACTTACTTATACCAATTATCCTTCTATAAAAGATATAACATTCCATCTAGTAGAAATAGAATTACCACTCACATAAACCAATACTCAACGAAGACCTATAGATCAATAGTTCCAAAATCAATCTAAAACAACAAAGCTAAACTGATAACCTTACCAAATACCACCAAGCCAACAAAAACATATACAAGACTAACTCAAGAGTACCAAACCCAGGTACAAAAGATCATAGACAAAGGACCAAGCTTAGGTTTTATTCTTGCAAGAATTTGGTACCATATCTGTAACAACAGCAATGATCAAGGATTTTGAGGGCACGCTCAGACCTGTGAAGCCAGGTGGAGTCGATGCCCGGTACCTACAAGCCTGCATCACAGAGAAGAAATACATGTTCATAGATATACATATGAAAGAAGACATTGTAGACAGATGAACGGGATCGATACATCATGTGGACCTCAGCTATGTGAGTAACTACAAATTCATCTCAAATCATAAAAACACATCACACACACACACACACACACACACACACACACACATATAAAGCATGTGGCGTCATACAGTAAGGGTTAAATCCTAATCATTGGGTTAGTTCTCTCTTTTTTCTTTTATAATCAAATCAAAAGATGTTCATTTCCTAATTCCATAAGGACAGTTAACAATAATAAAAAATGAATACATCAAAGTATCTGATAAGCATATCATCATCTAGGTTTATCAAAATGAAACATAATCATAAGCATATAGTCTATCCATAATAATATCAAAATGTCCAATTTGGAAGTGAAAAATATAGTCATCTAAGAGGTATTATAGTTGAACTTAGAGTGAGTGGGAGTTGAACTCAACTGATTGCATGTTGATAAAATAGATGGATCTGTTAAGAGGATAGATTGAAGAGTTGAACTTAGAGTGAGTGTGAGTTGAACTCAACTGATTGCATGTGTTGGAATAGATGGAAGAGTTAACTGATTTGATTTAGGACTTTAATTGGTGAGGTGGAGTTGAAGACCAGATAGATTAAATAGATAAATGATTTAAATGATCAGTTAGTGTGATGTGTAAATGTTGTACCTGCAAGAATGTTGCACATAACCACTCAATAACTCATTATATCATTGGTTAGTAAGATCAATTCATTGAAATCAATATAAAACCACATGAAATCGAATTATTGCTTCCTAGACATGAAGATTGTAATCTAATTGAATTTTCTCTCAAAATTTAGCATATTAGATCATAGAATTGACAAACATGAAATGGAAGATTCAATTGAAAATGCCTAAAATGCATCAAAACATGTTCCATTATGCATTATTTGGATCAAATATATGAAATTGAACTAGATTAGCTTGCTAAAGAAGAACTAGATTAATTCTAGAATGAAATTGACATTATTTCTATGCTTAAATTCACTATGCTTCTATATGAAATGAGCTAGAAAGGCTTCATTATATAGAGTTTTCTTGGAGGGAAAAGTCTTCAAATTCAAATTCAAATTTGATAGTTGAGATGCATCCATGAGGGATGGCTGAGATGTAAGCTTGGTTGATCCATGTGATCACCTCTCATTGGTTAGAGGTTTGAATTTTGAGGCATGTTGAAGGAATATTAATAACTTGAATTAATTAATTCCTTTTAATTAATTTCCTTAGCCATGTATTTAAAATTTTGATTTGATTTAATTCCCCAAGGTTAATTGAAGAATTAATGCCTTTTGATGAATGACTCTTGGTGAGTGATCTTGGATTGTTGATTTTTGATGAATTATATATTTAAACTGATCTAGTTTAATTATATAATTATGATTAGCTTTGAATTGGCAGTCTTGATTAGGACTTGGAGGACTTGATTTCAAATTAGGGCTTCTGATTTTATCAGACCATTTTCAGGTGATTTCATTTTCCCCTCTTTGAATTGACATGCGATCAGCATGTTGATTCAAAGAATATCTTGTTGTTGACCAACGATCGAATAGCTGTATATGAAGCGATGCAACTATTTTCGATTAGAAATCGATTCTGAACTGGATTGAATGAAAAGTGATTGAAGCTATTAGAGATTCTTGATTGTTTGATGAAACCAATGTAGCGATCAGGAGATCAATTTGATGTGGTTCTATGAAATTGATGTCCTTGAGTTTTGATGTCAGATGATAGATTAAGACCAGAATAATCAATTTGATGTGAAGCGATGAAATTGATTACCTGTCTGATTGTTGAGGATAATAACACCTAATCAATTTGATGTGAAGTGATGAAATTGATTACTGTTACAGCGATGTCTGAAATCTTTATCTGATATTCATTTTGATGTGATGCAATGAAACTGATATCTCCAAGACATGATTCAGAAAGGTTAACTAGAAAACCAGTTTGATGTGATGTGATGAAACTCATATCTAGCAAAGATTTAAAAAAAATGATCAATTTGATGTGAAATGTTAAAACTGGTCACTGTTTAAGATTTTGATTGTTTCAAATGAAGATACTATCAATTTGATGTGGTGCGTTGAAATTAATATCTCCACTGATGTTTACAACTTGAATTTTGATAAGAGAGAGCAATTCGATATGAAGCGATGAAATCACTTGTTCCAAGATTTGATAATGTTGATTTGATATAATCCCTGATGAAGATTCCCCTAGCTATTGGAAATTTGAATTACCTAATCCATTGCAGAGTCAAGTCAGAATTTGATGAATCCCCAGTTGTTGAAAAGATTCTGTAGTTGGATCACTTGATTAGAATGATTGATAATGCCCCCTTGGAATCAAAATTTACATGAGATTGGGTTGATTTCCAGCTAAAAACCTCCATATGAGAATGATAAGCTTGGAATGGAGATTTTGATTCCAATAGAAAAGATAGTGGCGAGAACCATAAAAAAACTGCTTCTCATTTGGTCGAAATCAGACTCCCTAGGATGAAGTTAGAGCCAAAAAGGTGCAATGAATGAGCAATAGTATGAGTTAAAAGTTTGAAATTAATTAACCTTAAAATGAGATTAAATAGGGTAGAATTTCAAAAATTACTATTCATTTTAAATATTCACAGTGAGAGAATTGCAGAGCTCAGAGAGACAAGATGTCGATCCCCCTGCGTAATCATCAATTCGAGATCGTCCAGCAATACCAGTGACCTGCCCACTACCCTCTAGTGGTATGTCGTCAAAATCCTCCTTTCAATTTTGTAATTAATGCATGTTTTTGCTTTGATTTTGCAAGTTGCATGTGCTTTAATTAGAATAGTGTTTACAGTTTGTTTCATTGTATCTGGTTTGTTAAGTATCATTTCCCATTGATGAAATATCATTTCTGGTTACCTGTCATTTGCAGTCTCTAAAATATCATTTTCAAGACAATGAGCTAAAACTGTGGAGTTTAAGTCCCAAAATTTGTAAAATATGAATGCCTTGACCGATATGAAACTCTTAGATTAGTTATCTACTGAGTGTACCCTAATTTTTCATCCCTGTTTTCCCAAAGTCTAATTTTTCAATGTTGTTACCTTTGTAGGTTGATAGAGTTACTTTACAGACATGAGCACCGTATCCTTGAGTGTTTTCCTTGATTCTGCGATTATCTGCTAAGGATCAGAGAGACATTGTCCACTGTGGACTGGGATTTCTATTAGATATGCCTAAGTATAGGGTAAATCGGGGTTTACTAACTACTTTGATAGAGAGGTGACATTCTGAGCATAACACCTTTCACCTTCTGACTGGTGAGATCACTGTGACACCGAAGGATGTATGGAGGATTCTTCGCATACCAGTTATGGGAGAGTTGCCCTATTATTATTTGACTGGCAGAGCTTGCATAGATGCTTGTGTTAGAGTATGTCAGGATCCTTTGATTGTAGAGCACCACATTACTTGGGAGTGACTAGAGGGACAGGGTCTCAGGCTGCGAGGCATGCTAGCAGGACTGATTGCATGGCTCTGCAGAGAGAGAGGTCAGTTACAGACCAAGATAGTAGTATTACAGGCTCAGTTAGTCTACAAAGATAGGGCTCTGGATATTGCATAGAGAGATTCTACCTTGCAGCACAGAAAAGCATCATATTATCAGGCTGCATATTTTTCAGTAGTGCCAGATCCTACTGTTAGAGTTACACCTTTTTCATGAGCATCGACACAGTTAGAGGGTGCTGGACCTAGTAGATCCAATGTTCCCCCATGAGGACCTCCACTAGGGGATGATACAGGCAGTCATCCATGATTGATTTGAGCCATTATCTGCATTTTTGATGATGATGTATTGATATTTCTGTGATCTAGCACCATTTTTCTCAATTTGGACTATGTATATCATGGACATTATTTGATATATGATGACATTCTCATGTTCCAATTTCATTGTATCTTTGTCACTGATATTTTATGCTTTATGAGATAATTATGATTATGCTTTGAGAACTTTCTTTGATTTCCTTATGCTATGGATGCAAATGTATGGATGCATTTATTTCTGTATGTTTTTGATGCATAGATATGATGTTAGATTAATGCTATGGATGCATATGTATGGATTTTAATTGTAGTAAATGAAATGCAATGAACATGATTATGCAAATGATGAGTTTTATTTCAGTGACTAAAGATACTCAATCATAAGAGAAATGATATCTTGTTGAATGTTTTGAAGGTTTATTTTACCTCTTTAAATGTATTATGTTATTACAACCTTTCACAATGTCATTTCTTAGAAAATCCATGCAACTCCTAGAATGTAATGCAACACTAGAATGCAAATTCAGCTTCCATTTTCATGTCTTTTATTTATTGCTTGTTTCATCATTGAGAGTATTGTGGACCCCATTTTTGATACAACCAACACTGATGTGCAAATAATTATGCTAGTATGAATATCACCGTTCTCGGATACAAGTACATACAATCATCACTAATGCTCAAGTGACTATGAAAATATGAATATGACTTGTGTAGAATGTTTGATTTAGTACAACCACCATGAATAATTGCTTTATTCTAATGATATGAATACTAATGAGTTAAGTTTTGATATTGCATTTTGACACAAGCATCAAGATATAACAGATCATGATGTCCTGAGTATCAATTACGTCAACAAACACACATCAAACAAAGAAAATATCATATACCTTCCTCGATGTTCTAGTACAACAACTCATGGAATATCTCTAGAGATATGATGATCAACAATTGATAAAAATAGAAATCCATTCTAACATAGGTATTTTCTTTGGTCTCAAAATCAGATCCTTTCATGCAACTTTAGCTTTTTCATCATAGACCTTGTCAAAAACCAATGTAGATCACAAGCATAAATCAAAGAAAATATCATGCCCATATCCTTATATTTCTGGCATTCATAGCATTATTGAAACACTCGAGAGATATGATAAGTAAAAAATTGATAAAGAACAAACAGTCATTCAAAGAAATATATCCCAACTCCTTCTTTGTTTCTCTAGAATAGACACATCACAGAGTCTCTCAAAAGTGAGAATTCATGCAAGCATATGATAGGACTGATCATTTATGTACTTATGTTTCTAATTGATAGATTCAATATGATCATGTTGATGACATGATGAGTGTTTAAGAAACATTGTTTTCTTTGTTGATATGAGATGTGACTTGATCAGTGGTATTGAGAAATACCTTTGTTTGATTGGTTGGTTGATGGTATTGAAGAAATACCGTTGGTTTATGTGATTAGGGTGGTATTGAAAAACACCTCTAATTGAAGTGATTGAGGTGGTATTGAGAAATACCATTGATTGAATTGATTGCCTTGAAGCAGATTGAAATTGTGTGTAGATTGGATTCCAAACCATGGGGATGATAGGGAAGTGATGTAGCCATCAACTAGGAAAGCGTTCTTTCTTGTATTGGCTCAAAGATCTTGAAGCACTTGCTGAAGAGATATCCGAGCTTCGATAGAGGGAGAAGTGAGCTGAAAAATGATGCATGTTTGTATGCACCCTAAAATGGTCGCCTAGACTTTGGGCCCCATTTATCAATTTATCAAATTTCTGAATCAATGCTTTGCAACATTTTCAATTCAAATCGATTTCCTTGATCAAATTATAATTAATTCAATTATTTCAATATTTCCTAAGGTTTGATCATTTTTATCTAATTAAAAGATTTAATTTTCCTTTTAATTAAATAAAATTTATCTTATTTAATTAAAAGATTTAATCTCCCTTTTAATTGAATAAAATTCATCTTATTTAATTTAATTAAATTTCTCCCTTTTAATTAAATAAAATTCATCTTATTTAATTAAATTAAATTCCTCCCATTTAATTAAATAAAATTCTTCTAATTTATTTAATTGAAAGAAAACCCCTCTTTTAATTAAATAAATAAAAATCCCCACTTAAAGCACTTTATCTGATGAAAAAGGAAATAAATTAAATGAAAAAGTAAATAAAATCCCTTTTTCTTCACATCCTCCCAAGTGGTGGGATTTTTGCCTCTTAATCATAGCCTTTGATTTTTGCCTCTTAATCTCAACCGTCCATTGCTCTTTAAAAGGATTTCTCTCCTCATTTGGATAATTATCAATCATCAATAATCATCAATCATCAATCATCAATCATCAATTATCAATCATTCATATATATTAGGTTTTCATAGTATTGTTATGCTGCAGGTTTGGAGAGCAATTTTAGAGGAGGATTTGAGCACTCAAGCTTGAATATTGCAACTTCTCTCTTCTTGTCTTCTTTTTGCATCCATGGCTATTCATGTAGATTAGATTCATGTTTATTTTCATAGATTAATTTTGCATTTGTATTTCCTTTCATAGAATAACCATGCATTGTTATCATTTAGATTAATTTATTTTCATGCATTGTTATCATATAGAGTAGATCTCATTTTTCATGCATTTGAATCTCTCGTTTCATGGTGTACTTGCATAGGCACTAACTAGGTCAATCTGAGGGCCTCCATTTGAAACCTTTGCACTCCATGACTAGAGAGCCATGGATTGATATTTGAGGCCTCATTCTTGAGCAACCTTGGATGGAATGATTCATAGAAGTGTGTCAACATTTTAGCACACAATATTTACCAAGTTTTCACCACTCGTAAGAATGCTATTTTTGCTACCAAGGCGCCTGTTTACTAGGTTTTTGCCAAGGCTCAATTTTTTTGTTCTTTTTGCTTTTTTTTTTGTATTTTTCAAATTTTTGCTTTTTTTGATGTTGTCCAAGTTCCTGTTTGCCATGTTTTCACTGGGACAATCATTTTTAGCTTCTTTTTATGCTTTTTAGGACTTTTTCCACTGTTTTCAAATTTTTTAGAATCTTTTCCACTGTACATGGCTACTAACAACATATTAGGCATAGAACCGCTTTATATGATTGGTGTTGATTGGATCAGGAAATGTGTCTCTTTCTATGGTAGCTAACTGATAAGCCCTAGATCCAAATATTGTTGTGATTATTAAAGGCCTTAACCAGTTAGGTTCAAAATTGCCCTTCTTTTCTCTGTGTTGTTGATTTTTAGTATTTTCTCGTAGTACTAGATCTCCCACTTGGAACTCACAAGGTTTAACTTTCTTATTGTAACCTTTTTCTATTCTCTTCTGATATCCTTGTAGATATTCAAAATCATTTTGATGTCTTTCAGCCAGTAGTTTGAGGTGTTGTAACCGTGAAACCCTATAGTCATCATCTATGATTAACCCTCTTAAAGATACTCTCAAGGATGGAAGTTCTACCTACACTGATAGAACTAATTCAACACCATAAACCAAAGAATAAGGAGTGGCTCTTGTTAGGGTTCTGATACTTGCTCGATAGGCCCACAAAGATGGATTGATTTGAACATGCCAATCCATACCAAAATCATTGACAATTCAGATTATAATCTTGAGGATGTTCTTATTGCTGGCCTCTGCCTATCCATTTCCCATCCTGAGTGATTTGAAACTTGTTGCAAAGTTCTGTCACATCCTTTTTTTTGAATTGTTTACCATTGTCTGTCACAATTGACGAAGGAAGACCGTACTGACAGATAATGTAGTTGAGGATAAACAATGGGATTTGTTTTCCTATTTTCATGATTAAGTGTATAGCTTCAACCCATTTGGAAAAGTATTCAGTTGTTATAATGATAAAATTGTGACCATTAGAAGATGATAGATAAATCTGACCAATGAGATCAAAATCCCACTGCTAAAAATGCCAGTGTGTGATAAAGGGTAATAATTCTCATGTTGGTGCATGTATAAGATTGCCATGTATCTGACACTTTTTGCAAGAATTTGAAAACTTAATAGCATCTTTCTCCATTGTAGGCCAATAGTATCCAATACACAAGAGTTTCTTAGTCAGAGTAAGACCATTCGAATGTGATCCACAAATACCTTCGTGGACTTTGTGTAAAGCGTTGTTTGATTCTTTGAGATCTAAACATATTAGTAAGGTACCGTCGAAGCCTCTTCAATAAAAATTGTCTATGATGATCACATGTTTGGAAGCTTTACGAATAAGATTTTGTTTTTGGTTCTTCGATATACCCTCAGGTAAAGCATTGGTTTCAAGATAATTATGGATAGGTCCATAATAAGGGGAGTGACAACCTACAATTTGGAAAACTAGCTTAGAGTCAGGACATTTATAAGAAGGATAAGGTAACTCATCCACTAGGAATTCATACCGCGCTTGATTATCGGATAATTCTCTAAGAGACATGAGATTAGCCATTGCATCAGCCAATTGATTGTTTAATCTAGGAATTTGTTCAAATGTTATGCTGATAAAATATTTCTTCAAGTCATCCACCACTTTTTTGTATGGCACGAGCTTATCATCCTTAGTCTGATATTCATTAGTGATTTGATTTATGACAAGATGGGAATCACAATAGACATGTAGCGTTGTTATTTGCCATTCTAATGCGATCTTTAGTCCATTTACCAAGGCTTCATATTCAGCGATATTGTTAGTACACGGGAATAAAATCTTGTAGGCCTTAGGTATAGTGTATCCTTGAGGAGATATGAACATGATACCTTCTCTAGATACATGCTGTGTGAATGATCCATCAAAATACATCTTCCAGGAGTGCTCTATAATCATTAGGATTGATTCATCTGAGAAATCAATAGTTAAAGGAATATCCCCTGATAGTGGTGCATCTGCTAATTGATCCGCAATGACTTTTCCTTTAATAGCTTTCCTTTCAACATATTCAATATCAAACTCGCTTAGTATCATCACCCACTTAGCCAATCTACCAATTAAGGTTTCTTTATTTAGGAGATATTCCAGTAGATCAATCTTGGTCACCAACTTGATTGAATGTCCCATTATATAATGCCAAATTTTTTGAGATGCAAACACTACTACTAGAACTAATTTTTCAATTGGTGTGTAGTTAAGCTCATATTGCACCAATGTTTTGCTGATGTAATAAATTGCATGTTCTTTTCTAGTTTCATCTTGTTGTGCCAATAGTGCCCCCAGTGAGGTATTAGTCACTGAAACATACATTAGAAATGGTTTTCTGGCGATTGGAGCCATCAGGACAGGTGGATTTACTAGATATTACTTCAATTGATTAAATGACATTTCACATGATTCATCCCACTTATGTGTAATAACTTTGTGCATAAGATTGGTGAATGGTTGAGCTTTATCATCCAATTGAGAAATGAATCTCCAAATTAATTGTATCTTGCCTTGTAATGATCGCACCTTACTGATACTTTTAGGTGGCAGAATTTCAATGATGGCTTTGACCTTTTCTGGATCAAATTTAATTCCTTTATCCGAAACAATGCACCCTAGCAGCTTTCTCAAGGTAACTGTAATTGCACACTTTTTTTGGTTCAAGCAAACTTTTAATTGCTCCATTTTGTCTAAGATTTTGGCTAAATCTTGTAGATGATATTTTCGATGATGGTATTTCCTTAAAGTGTCATCCACATAATCTTCCATGTTCTTGTGCATCATATCATGAAAAATTTCTGTCATTGCTCGTTGATATGTTTCTCCTGCATTCTTGAGTCCAAAGGGCATAACATTCAAATAGAAAGTTCCCCATGGACAAGTAAAAGTTGTTTTATCTTGGTCTTCTAGAGCAATTTTTATCTGATTATATCTAGAGAATCCATCCATTAGTGACAACATCTCATATCCTGCTGTGAGATCTACAATGACATCTATGCTTGGTAAAGGAAAATCGTCTTTCAGACACGCTTTATTAACATCTTGAAAATCAGTGCACACCCTGATGGAGTTGTCATGTTTTGATACTAGAATAATATTAGATATCCATTCGGCATATGCAATAGCTCTTATAAATCCCACTTTTAACAGTTTTTCTAGTTCTTCCTTCACCAAAAGAGCAATGTGTGGATGCATCTTCCTTATTTTTTTCTTGACAGGTTTTATTCCAGGAGCCATAGATAAATGATGCATAATTAAATTAGGATCAAGCCCCGACATGTCAGAATAAGACCATGCAAAATTAATTTTCTTTTCCTTAAAAAACCATGTAAACTCTTCCTTCTCCTCATCAGATAAAGATTGAGCAATGTGTATGATTTGCAGTTTCTCCTATGTACAAATATTGATTGGTTGAGTAAGTTTTATGATGCAAACCATTCCTGAGAGTGACTCAGGAGAATATCAAGTTTCCCATCTTCTAGTACCTTAGTGAGGTTTTCACTATCGGATATGTCCTTTATTTTTCCTTTTTGATGATCTGAGATTGCCACAAAATGGTTTTCACCCTCATATCTTTGATTGATTTGTTCTTAATTTTTATGACTAGAAAAATTGATATTCTCCCTAGCATTAAAATTCCTAGTGGAAGATGTTACGGGTTCTATCACATTGAGATAACAAGCTATATCATGGTCATTAGGAAACACATGTATATCTATGGGTTCAGACAAGGTCTAGTCAATTAGGTCAGGATAAACGAGTTGAAGAGTATCAGTTGGGTTGGTTTTGCTAATTTCAATATTTAGGATCGAGTTGTGATCATCGCATTCAAATGTATCGATGAGGTTTATAACAATATCCTTCAGAAGAGTTTTTAGATCAAGAAGCTCCTCATGATTCTCACTCGATTCATCCTCAATATTATGAGAACCGAATTCAAATGGTTGAATACCCAATCTTTGTCCCTCTTCACGTCTTGTTCTATTAAGATATGAACTCGCTAGGATGCATTGAAACTCTTTAGGCTCTATCAATAGTCCTGTGTCGGCATCAATAATGTTGGGCATCACGATATCTTTTGATTTTGTAGCTATGTTAGGATGATTAGCAGCACTGGAAATTTCTCCTCTCTCAAGATGAGGTGCATATTGATGAATCACATATATCTCTATATCCATAGTGGTGTTAGAGAATGAGTCCCATTCATACTCATTAGAATATATTTCCATGGAATGCCCGAGGTCTAGAACATGAGTAGGTGTTATCCTTTCTCCCCAGTTGGGATGACGATTTTCTTGTGCATTAGCCTCTTCATCGGAATGATGTTCTTGAATTTTAGTTTTAATATCATCAAGGCTTTGATTCCCTAGTAATGTCATGTTTGTCTCTTCATCATCTTTTGTTTCTTGAGTTCCCAAAAATGAAGGAATGTAGTGTTCACCTTCATAATGAGGATTCTCATCATGAATATGCAATAAAATTTCATATGACTGAGGTGTGAATTCAACTTGGTCTTCTGATTCTTATCGTTCTTCATCAAAAATTGGTCCATCTCGGATGAGGGATATCTGTGATTCTTCAGAATACCCTATGCATGTTTTGTCTTTGGGATCTCTAAATTATGTCAAGATTGGTTCAACAAGACCCTCCTTATTGTTTCCTAGGGGTCCTTGTCCTTGATATCCCATTCTGTGCATGATATGTAAACCACGTCCATACTGTTGAGTTGCAACTTGGACATGTTTAACGTCTTGATGAGATTCATCTTTTTCTTTGTATAACCAATTTAACACCTCAACATCCTCATTTTCTTCTACCACTGATTTTCCTTTCACAAAAATTCCATTGTACATTGTTTGTGTTTTAGGTTTTGCTGACATTTCAGATGATGACGGTCTCCCTTGTGATCTTGGTGACAAAGGTAATGCTGTTACAAAGAGTAATTGATCAATCTTGTATTCTCCCATCTCATTATCATGTAGTTTTAATTTCTTTTCAAAGTCTCACAACCGTGTTGAGTTTGAACTTTCTGGGAATTGTTCTCTGGTAGCTTCTTTGTTATGTGTAACCATCCTTTCATTTGATTGACTAACATTGTTACAAGATTGAAAATAACTTGTGTCACCTAGAATAGTGATCTCTTCTCCTTATATGGGAATTTTAAGCATTGATGAAAGGTAGAAGGGACAACTTGTATTTTGTGTATCCAAGGTCTTCCCAAAAGAATGTTGTAAGATAGATTAAGATCAAGCACTTGGAACACCACATTTCTTTCCATAGATCCCACTCTGATTGGCAACATGACTAGCCCTTTAGATGATCTTTCTTCATCATCATATGATTTTATGATTATCCTCTTCTTATGGTCAATATATTCATCTGATAATAACAATTCCTTGATCAAACTTAAAGTACAAATATTGAGACTTGCTTGTTCGTCTATAAACACTCGTTTCACTCGATGTCTATGAATTAGCACTTCTATATGTAGTGGCATTTTATGAGGGTGACTCAAAGAATTGTCATCCTCTTCAGAAAATGATAAATAGTGAGGTGTAGTCAAGTGTCCAACCATGGTTTGGAATTTATCTATGTCCAGATTGTTAGGAACATTTGTTTCAACCAAGGATTTTTCTAAAATGTCTTTATGTGATGGAGAAAGTTTGAGCAATTCAAGAATTGAGATTTGTGCAGGAGTTCTTTCCTATTGATCAAAAAAACTATATTTAGATGAGAGAGATGATGAATTTTGTTTGGTTTTTATAGGTTTTGATGATGTAGGTAGTTTTGAAGAATCTCCTTTTAGAACCACTTTGGCTTGTCCTCTTGTTACTGCATTAATAGATGCAACCTTTTGTTTTTCCTTGATGATGATCACATTGATTCTCTGATCTGAATCTGCTAACATGTTGATGACAGTATCATGAAAATACACATAATTCACCTGATTGCCTTTCTCATTGGATGATTCTACCTTCTCATAGTTAGGCAAGGGTGAGTTAAAAGCTGTGTGATCTTCATTTTTTTGTGACCATCCACTATAATAACTACACTTTCGATCAAGTCTTGTAACAAGTGTTTCAATTTCATGCACTCATTTGTTTGATGTCCTTTGTTTCAATGGTACTCGCAATAATGTGAATCATTCCACCATTTAGGCTTAGATGGTGGTTCATAAAGTCATGATTCTGGTAGTGTGATAACCTTGTGAGAGACAAGTTTTCACAATGATGATTCCAAAGACTCTCCAAGAGGCATGGATATCCATTTAGGAGTATATGCAAAAGTTGTTTTTGCTGATTGTTGTCTTGATTGACTCATACATTAGACTCAAGGGTAGGATTCTTAGGACTAGTAGTAGATAGATTAAATGCCAGCTGCTTTGGTTTTACATTGTGAGCATCTACTGTACTCCATCATTGACAACATTCTGATTCTTATTCCAATACTTTGATTTGTCTTGGTTTCCATTGTTATTCATATTGAAAGAACCTTTAGTTTCTTTATAGATTTTGAGTTCTCCTTTCCTTACCAAGGTATCTTCGATTTTAATTCCCATCTCAATTATTTTCTCAGATTTTGGAATGCATTGTAGTTGTATGTAATGATTCATTTATGTAACCAAGTTATTCACAAAAATGTCCATCTTTTCTGTTTCTAGAATCAATCGAGGATATCGTGCAAACATCTGTCTCCATCTTTGTAGGAAAGATATGAAAGGCTCACCAATTCACTATTTTGTGTTGCATAATTCAATCATCATAACAAGATGATGAATGTTGTATGAGTAATGCTACATGAAATGTTCCATGATTTCTTCAAAAAAATTTATCCCATGAGGTAATTTAGAGAACCACTTTGCTGCTTGTCCACTCAAACTGCAAGGAAATAATCTCATAAGATATGTTTGTTCATGAATGAACTCCATGCTAAGGGTATATAAATTCTCGTATATGATCTTGAAGGTGCGTGACTCCTGTATATTTGTCGTATTTAGGTATATCCACATTGGGTGGAAATGATGGCATGTGTATGCTTCAATAAAAAGGCATAGGACAAAATGCACTCATAGAGTATTTCCTTGGTATGGTGTCCTTTTCTTTCTTCATATCATGAAGTTGAGTTTGCAATGCTTCTACCTTTTTAACAAGGAGAGTCATGGGATTTTCCTCTTCTTGTGTCTTAAGTTGTTCCATATCAAAATATTGAGGTAGTTTTATTCTTGTTGAAGCTAGATGCATGAAGTATTTTTCCTTATCAACCATTAGGATCTTGTCCATGATCTTTTGAAACCTTGTGTCTTGTTGGAATTTTTGAATGTAATTGTCAGTTATCTCTTCATCATTTTTGGTATGATTATCCCATTCATTCTCAATTCTAGCCACGTTGTTTTTTTTGTTATTGTTGGCAATGTTATTGTTGTTGTTAGTCTCAGTTTTTGAATCACTAGCTCGAGGAGACGAAAAAGGATCTTGATCTTGTTCTTGTTGTGTTTGAGGTCCAATGTGTATCCAAGGAAAGGGTGTAGTGTCTATTTGTTCAAAAAAACCACTTCTTGTCCACACCATGTAAGATTAGATGATTCTTGATTTGCAAATATGAGCAACCTATCACCTATAGTTTCAATGTTTGATATATTATCTTCACAATTGGTCAAAGTTTGGTGAATTTTTTTTGATGTAGTTTTGATAATATTTGAGATCTTGATGAAGGTTAGATTGACCTTGATAGTGATATCTAAACACAAAGAAGGTTTATATGACCAATTGAAAGTAGCGTTAAGTGATTGAAACAAAAAGTAGATAGTTTGATCTCCTAAGAACCAAGGTTTGATATTGAGCACTTGTGATGTTTGGAGTAGAAATAGATGTATAGGATATTCACTATTGAAGTGATCTTGATATGAATAGCACATAAATGACCTTTGTTTTGACCAAAAATAATACAAGGACCAAAGACAATTTTCTATGACCCACATTTTTTAGCAAAGTGTGATTTTGTGAGAACTTATGTGCAAAGGACTAACCACCGTTTGTAATGACTCACCCATTTTTGAAATTATTGTAGGTGTTTTGAAATATGCAATTAGTGATACACATACGCAAATCAAAGTGATTTTTTCATGTCTTGATAGGGATTGTTTGTTTTTTAGAATTTTGTGATTATTAGGGTACAAACACACACTTTCCCTAAAAAATTGGCATAGCATGAAAGTCTTTGCTCATAGACTCAGGTACACAACCAAATAATAATCAAAATACGGCCATCACCAAGCATGCAATGGATCCAGTCATGATGTCATATTATCCGACTCCAAACGCAAATGGGGGCACGAAATGATGAGTATCTTGGGGCAATTACTATTTACCTTGCACAAGGATTATCACCTTTCAGGGGTGATCTTGATATCTTCTAAGCCTAGAGTATTTAATAAGGGTCTCCCTTCGATTGTATCCTCTATGTCTATGCAAGCATGATTCAAGCGTATAGCCCCATAGAGCGTCTTAACAAAAGTGGTCACGTAAACATGATTAAGATTGTTAGGCCGCACTTATGTTAGATGTGAGCCGAGTATAAGCTCAAATTACAACATACTCTTGAGGCTTTGGACCCAAAGATTAAATTTGATTAACGTGAGTTGGAGTGGTGTGGCTCACACCTCATTCTCACATGGGTCATCCCAGGAGATATTTTCCTCACTGGAAAGCCCAACTAAAGGATTAAAACACTAAAAGAGGATTGGCGACAAGAGAGGTCTATATTTATAATTTTCCCAAAGGAAAAAGAGCATACTCTCCTACTCAATGAAGTTTTCTCCTATCAATAACTCCAAACAATTGTTCATTCCTTCAAATCAAAAAATAATTGTTCATTCCTTCAAATCAAAAATTAATTCTCAATTTCACGTTTGATTTTCTGATTTTTGCAAAGGGAAAAGAGCATAATCCTCTAATGAAATCAATAATCAATCTTAAAATTAGATGTTAAAGTGCCTAAAAATAATGATAATCAAACACTTTGCTTTGAAGTAAATTGTTCATTCCTTCCAATTTCTCCACAAAACCTAATTTGAGGTTAGAGTTTCTGATTTTCCCAAAGGGAAAAGAGCATAGTCCTCTATTCAAATTATGAGATGCAAGAAATTGTATTAAGTTTGAAAGCAATTGTTTGATATTTTCGAATGGCAACCTGCAAGCACTTCATTAGTAGTTTCAATCATTTTTCTCCATGAAAACTTTGGCAAATATACTGCAAACCATGTTAGGTTTTAAAATGATCAAAAATTACAAACACAACCAAGTTAGCTGATTAGTAAGTAAATTTGCCAAAGAAAATATTCAGTTTTTTTTCTCTCTCAGTTTTAGACGATGAAACAAAGACCTAAAATGATATTAAATAGACATGATAAAAGAGATATCGAAAATGATAAAGATTTTACCAAAAATGATAAAATGCACCGGAAATGATAAATATTTTACCAAAAATGAATAAAGGCAAAATTTATACCTCCCGCGGACGATAAAAGGACAGTAGTAGACGACTGAAGAATCCTTAGAAACGATGAAATAACAATCGGAAACACTAAAAGACTCCCGAAAAAGATGAAAGGATTGTCGGAGACGTTATACTATCTGCAAATTTGACGAATGTCAAGAATAGAGAGAAGATTTCATGCAAATGAGGCAATCTGTCCCATGGTGGGAGCCAAAATGTGATGTGTAAATGTTGTACCTACAAGAATGCTGCACATAACCACTCAATAACTCATTATATCATTGATTAGTAAGATCAAATCATTGAAATCAATATAAAACCACATGAAATTAAATTATTACTTCCTAGTCATGAAGATTGTAATCTAATTGAATTTTCTCTCAGAATTTAGCATACTAGATCATAGAATTGACAATCATGAAATGGAAGATTCAATTGAAAATGCCTAAAATGCATCAAAACATGTTCAATTATGCATTATTTGGATCAAATATATGAAATTGAACTAGATTAGCTTGCTAAAGATGAACTAGATTAATTGTAGAATGAAATTGACATTATTTCTATGCTTAAATTCACTATGCTTCTATATGAAATGAGCTAGACAGGCTTCATTATATAGAGTTTTCTTGGAGGGAAAAGGCTTCAAATTCGAATTTGAATTTGATGGTTGAGATGCATCCATGAGGGATGGCTTAGATGTAAGCTTGGTTGATCCATGTGATCACCTCTCATTGGTTAGAGCTTTGAATTTTGAGGCATGTTGAAGGAATATTAATAACTTGAATTAATTAATTCCTTTTAACTAATTTTCTTAGCCATGTATTTAAAATTTTGATTTGATCTAATTTCCCAAGGTTAATTGAAGAATTAATGTCTTTTGATGAATGCCTCTTGGTGAGTGATCTTGGATTGTTGATTTTTGATGAATTATATATTTAAACTGATCTAGTTTAATTATATAATTGTGATTAGCTTTGAATCGGGAGTCTTGATTAGGACCTGGAGGACTTGATTTCAAATTAGGGCTTGTGAGTTTATCGTGCCATTTTCAGGTGATTACAGTTAGGAGAGAGAAATATGGAGTTAATTGAAACTCATAATTTGAGAATAATATGTTTTAAATAAATAAAATAATTAATTTATTTGCACATGTGAGGAATATAAATAAATAAATAATATTTATTTATTTATAAGAGGAATAATTAATTAATTAATTAAATATTATTCATTTAATTATGAGAGGAAAATTAATTTAATTATTACATAAATATAATAATAATAAGAGAAAACATTTAATTAAATAATATATTTATTTAATTAAATACGATGACTAAGGGAATAATTAAATAATATTTTAATTATTTAATTACTTTATAGATGAATTAATTGATGAATTATTAAGTAATTTAATTAAAATCACTCAATTAGGCATTTAAAGGGAAATGATGATTTTGAGTTTAGATTATAGTAGGACACAATTTAATTAAATAATAAATATTATTTATTAAATTAAGAGGAATGTTAGTAAAGTCATTGTGTTAGAGCAACTAGTCATTTTTAATTGTCTACACTTATATCACTATATTATATCATTGGGAATATCATTTATATATGCACAATGACATGGTATATGTGAAAGTTTTATGTAATGAATTTGATTTTGAATCTCAAGCAAAGTGAGATCAAAATATGTTGTGAAGTGAAACAGGGATGGTACTCTGTAAGTTGAACAATTGTTAAAAGTTGATACATAGCTAGTGAGGCATAACAAGACTATCACTAAGATTGTTACCCTATCCACTTTGTTGTCATAAGTTTTGTCAAAGTCATAAGAAGCCAAGTCTTGTCGGTAAAGGAATTGGACAGTACTATCGAGTAGAAGTTAGTCGGTAATGTAAGTGAAGGGAGGAGCAATCGGTAAAGAAAGTAGAATCAAGCACCGAGCAAAAATAGTCACCGAGTGGAAGTGCTATTCGGTCACAGTTACCGAGTACCAAGTTTGAAAACCCTTACCGAGCACCGAGAGTAGTCAGTTACCGAGAAGTTGAAGTATTTACTTACCCAATAATGCAGGCAAGGCAACCGAGCAAGAAAACTAAGTCAAATCTTGATAAGAACGCACTTAATGAATTTACAGACGATGTCAAAAGAATCTATGATCACTAAATTTAGTTGGTTACAAAATCTACGAACCAGAATAATCAAGAACAAGATGCAAGGCAGAGATTAAGCGGCAAAACAAATGTTGTGAGTTCCAAGAAGGGAACAATTTCCAAGGTAACAGTCAGGCTGTTTACCGAGCGGAAACAAATCATAAGGATGATCAAACAACTGAGATTGACCTGATGAAAACCTAATCAAGGAGATTAAGAGGCAAAAATAGAGGATACTTAAGAAGTGAAGAATCCTTATGAGAATATATAGAGAAAAAAAAGGAATGAATGCTGTTACTATTATTAGGGGATAGCAGAGTATTTGAGGCAACACCGAGTACATAATTTATAGAAGAGAGGTTTGATGATCACATCACTGAGCAGATTCAGAGGAAAAGAATTTAGAGCATAAAGAGTCTGATCAAGAATAATAGATTGATGCATCATTTTAGACAAGTTAAAAGCATTGTTGAATACATTGTTTTTGTTATTTTGAAAATCCCATCACTGGGTAGATCCTTACAGATCTTATTTTGTAAAGCCTCTAACAAGGTACAATTCTTAGAGAAGAA
>MU223355.1:703552-723760 GCA_018584345.1 Thuja plicata | reverse complement strand
AAAAAAAAAAGAGAAAGATCATTAGTTGTGACAATGCCTGAATTATCAGTGCAAGAAATTGATGAATCTCTACAGAACTATTCAAGGAGATTTCTTGTGAAAAATAGAGCACTAAGAATAATGATCGGTAATCTTTTAGAAGTTGAGAAAGAAACAGATGAAATGTGGAGAAAAATATTCAAGCTAGATGCCACCAAGTCTCAAGAAGACAAGCCAACCAAGGGCACTACCAAAGGACAATCATCTAAAGGCAGTAAAGGTCAAATGGATCCCATTGACCTAACCAAAGATACTGGTGGAATAAATGTTGAAGATGCATCAGAAGAAGAGACTCCTGCACAAGATGCAGCAAAGGAAGAAAATGCTATGGATACAACAGATCAAAATACCGAGTGCATGGACATAGATGACACTCCATCAACCAAAGAATCAAATCCTGTAACAAAATAAATTCATGCTTATTTTAAGATAAGTATAGAGACCACCGAGGAAGGAAATGAACAAAGTAAAGGAAATGAATCGGTTCCCCCAATCGACACCAAAGGAGAGAAGAAACAAGACTCCAAAGAAGAGACAGAGAAAAAGAAAGAGTTGGAGAAAGAGAAGGAAGATGAGAAAGGGAAGGAGAATAAAGATACACAAGAAGAGAAGAGAGAAAAATAAAAGCCAGAAGGCACTCATGAGTCAGAGGAGAAAACCGAGAGCACATCAGACACAAACAAGTCTCCCATCGATGCACTTAAGGCATCTATCTCACCATCAAGCAGCAAGAATAAGAAGAAAGAGAAGGAGGAAATTGACTTAACAGAAGAAATCATTTTGCCCCTTCCTGATTTTGCAAACATGAATGCTGAGAAATTGGCATCATATGGGAAACTATTGAAGAGAAAGGCAGCCCAACAAAAGCTGATTGATGAAATGAGGAAGCAAGATGACATTCTTGAAGATGTCAAAGACATCTTTCAATCACTGCTACCTAATGCTTCAATAAATGACAAAGATAGTTTGATTTAGCAAGTAGGAAAACTTGCTCAACAGATAAAGGTACTTAACATGGATACCACTGAATCCTTATTGAAAATTCATGAGCCAAAGTTGACAAAGAGAATAATGGAGCAAATAATGAAACACATAGCAGATGACAAGGTAACTCTTTCCGAACTATGTACAGTTATAGAGCAGACTCTAATTACAATTCTTTCATTATTTCAAAAGATTTGTCAAATTTCAAAATTTACTGAGGACATAAGGAATAAAGAACAGTCAGTAGAAACTGAGTTAACCGAACACCTAAAAGATGTATCTATTGAACCCGGTTCAATCCAAGTATATTATCAGAAGATCAAGCATCTCATGGGACACCAACATGAACTCAGGAAAGAGGAACATAAAATCCAGTTAGAGTTGTTGGAATTGCAAGCCATTCTGATTCCACATATTGAGGCTATGCAAAAACATTTGAAGAAAGACAAGGACTTAGTCACTATGCCAAAGATGAGTTCACTTGACACAATCACAGGTCTAGCAGCAGACATAAATGAACATATTATAGTTATGCAGACAATGAAGGAGACATGGGAGTCAGCATTGTCTGATCTCCAAAATAAATATAAGTACATTTTTGACAAGTAATTTTTATTTTGGCACTTTTGTCAAAAAAGGGGGATAATAATATGTAATATTTCAAAGGATGATAATGTATGGAATACAATTTTTGAAGTGTATATAGCACATAGGGACTATCAACCAAGGGGGAGTTATAAGTTTTGAGTTTTGATTGATGACTTTGAAGTTTTTGTCAAAATGCCAAACTAATGACAAAGGGGGAGATTGTTACCCTATCCACTTTTTTGTCATAAGTTTTGTCAAAGCCATAAGCAGCCAAGTCTAGTCGGTAAAGGAATTGGACAGTACTACCGAGTAGGAGAAGTGAGTCGGTAATGTAAGAGAAGGGAGGAGCAGTCGGTAAAGAAAGCAAAATCAAGCACCAAGCAAAAATAGTCACCGAGTGGAAATTCTATTCGGTCACAGTTACTGAGTACCGAGTTCAAAAACTCTTACCGAGCACTGAGAGTAGTCAGTTACCGAGTAGTTGAAGTATTTACTTACTGAATAATGCAGGCAAGGCAATCAAGCAAGAAAACTGAGTCAAATCTTGATAAGAACATACGTAATGAATTAATAGACGATGTGAGAAGAATCTATGATCACTAAAGTTAGTTGGTTACAGAATCTACGAACCAGAATAATCAAGAACAAGATGCAAGGTAGAGATTAAGTTGCAAAATAGATGTTGTGAGTTCCAAGAAGGGAAAAATTTCCAAGGTAATAGTTAGGCGGTTTACTGAGCGGCAATAAATCATAAGGATGATCGAACGACTGAGATTGACCTGAGGAAAACCTAATCAAGGAGATTAAAAGGCAAAAATAGAGGATACTTAAGAAGTGAAGAATCCTTATGAGAATATATAGAGAAAAAAAAGGAATGAATGTTGTTACTATTATTAGGGGATAGCAGAGTATTTGAGGCAGCACCGAGTACATAATTTACAGAAGAGAGGTTTGATGATCACATCACCGAGAAGATTCAGAAGAAAAGAATTCAAAGCACAAAGAGTCTGATCAAGTATAACAGATTGATGCATCATTTTAGACAAGTTAAAAGCATTGTTGAATACATTGTTTTTGTTATTTTGAAAATCCCATTACTGGGTAGATCCTTACAGATCTTATTTTGTAAAGCCTCTAACAAGGTACAATTCTTAGAGAAGAATTTGTGAAATCCTTTAACAAGGTAGACTGCATAAGTCTTTATACTCTTAACAGAGTAAGCTATCAGAAGTAGCTAAACATTGTAGCTCTAACCGAGTAATCTTTTTACTGCAGTAGTGAAGAATTGTGGGTGTCATCCCCACCGCAGTTTTTTCCTCTAACCAAGGATTTCTGTGTGACCAAAAATCATGGTATTATGAGTCTATTTGTTATATGTGTACTTGAAGTAATTTACATTTTTTAACTTGCTTTTCATTTATAGTTCTCATTCGGTAAAGCATGTAGAAGTGAGACAGTTTAATAGTATAAAAGTTTTAGTGAATTGATTCACCCCTCCCCTCTCAGTTCATAATCTTGTATAACATTTCCAACATAGATAGCATTGTCAATGAGATAGATTTATTAGTGAGACATTGTAAATACAAATATTTCAAATAAGCCAGTGAGACAATTTTACGAGTGGTTTTAATTCCTCAAGAGGGTTTTCCATTGATGAAATTCATGTGTCAAAATTGTGTGTTGCTTATCTCATTTGTTAATAGTTTTTTCAGTCCTTCAATTTCATAAGAAAATAAATTAAGCGGTTTCATTGACAAAAACAATTTGAATTGTAGAGCACTAATTCACCCCCCCCATTCTCAGTGCTCATTGTACTCCAACATGAAGCCCTCTTCCTTATTATTGAGTTTTCATGTCATGTTGGGTATCATCTAATTTATCTACTCCTTGAGATGATTCTCCTTGATTGTAATTTAAATCATCATGCAATGGATATTCAAATACTCTTTTCCCTCCTTTTCTTCTTCAAAAATATTGCCTACTTTGTTTGTCCTCCATCTTTAGAGCCAACTAGTAGGCCTCTTCCATATTGCTAACTCAATGCATGTTGAATTCATCCTAAATAGAAAATTATAGGCCATTTACATACCTAGAAGTCATTTCCCCATCATTTTGTTGATTCTCTACATGGATTGACAACTTATAAAACTAATTTGTATAATCTTGTATAATATATATATTTTGTTTCAAATTTTGAAACCTTCTAAAAAAGTTGTGTGCATAGTCTATGGGCAATTTTTTTTTCTATCAACTTCTTTTCCATGTTGTTCTAGGTTCTTATCTTCTCCTTTCCTTTGTGATTTACTTCTTTCTGTAGATGATCCCACTAGATAATGTACGACCCTTGAACTTGGTGCATGCAAATTTAACCTTTTTTCCCTCAGTCAGAGACTTCCACTCAAAGAATTTTTCAATACTATTTAAATAGTCTATCAACTCCTCTAGTGTGAGATTACTTGCATAATCAGAAACATCAATTTTAATTCCATCATTTTCATTTCTCCCTTCAAATGCTTTGAGTATCCTTTCTTCAAAGGTTAGACACTCTAATTGTTATTCATCTTCATAATATGCATGTTAATCTAGGCCTCTCTATCTTGTTTATTTATAAGAATTATTTCCCCTTATTCTCTAAATTTCTATCATGTTTGCAAGCTCTGATACTTGTTTCTGTAGATTTTACATATCTTTATGCATCTAGGAAAGACCTCCTCTTCCTCTTCTTCTCCCAACCATCTTCCTACTCTAACACCAGATGATGCAGCCAAATTCACTACAACCAATTCACCATTAACATTTAGGAAACAAAAACAAATACAAAGATCTCAAGAAATGGTATTAATGAGTTTATTTCATTATTCTTCATCCAACCTCCTTACAATTGAAAAAAATGAATCCTTATATCTCCTCTAGAATTCCCTAAAAAATCTACCTTAGTACAAACTTACTATTTTCTAACTATTAAATTTCTAAAATAATTACATGCAACTTGAGAACATCTCAAGAAATCACTAATAACTCAAAGAAACTTTCTAATCTCCTATGAGAAAAACTAAAGAAATCATGAAAATCTTAAAAAAAAAACTAAAATCTCAAAAAGCCACTATATCTCAAAACTTGCTAATTTATTTTGAGAGCATCTAAAGAAATTATTAAAATATTTAAACCTTCAAAAAATCTTGAAAAAGCCACCAAAATCTCCTGCATCAACATTTAGAAGGGAATCAACATTTTTGTTTGGTTCATAACTACTTTAAGTCCTCAACATGGTTAAAAAATGCTCAAAATCCCCAACGTGGTACAAGAAACACTCCCAAACCCGACACTTTGATAGGACAATTTTTGTTAGATACAAGGCAACACAGAAAAATGAGAGGGGGGGGGTGAATTAGTTGTATCCCAAAACTTAAAACCTCAATCAAATTTTAAACTTTAAATCTCATATCTGAATGATAAACATTAAAGCAAGATCACAACACATTAATCAACACACAACATCAAGATTTTTGATGTGGAAACCCGGTGAAGGGAAAAAAAACATGGTGGGGATCTAAGCTACAAGACAATGTACTTTGCTAAGAATTATACCTTATTAGGATTATTACAAGGGGAATGGGATGACATTAATTTTTCATTAGTATTCAAACAATACTTTCGGTAAGCTTACACTGAAAGATAGTAAAGGGAAAACCAAAGAGAAGATTGGCAGATCACCAAAAATGACTAAGTACAGAGAGAACCGATGACACAAGGTAGTGTGTAAAATTAAAACCACAATGCAAAGAGTTAAAGTGGAAGACGATAGAGGAACCCGAAATGCAAGTTATAATGCAGACCAATTGTTGCAGGTCAAAAATCTTTTGATTAATTTTTTTCTCAAAGTAACATGTAAAGTGTCGGGTTGTATATTGAATCTCGAACCTTGAACTCAATGTTCAAAGTTCAAGATCCCGTTTTCCACTGTGCAAGTCCGCGCTTGTCTTTTCAATTGGTAAGTTTTGCAAGACCACATCAAGTGTGTAATGTAATATTGAACTGTGAACCTTGAACTCACTAGTTCAAAGTTCAAAGTTCAATTTCCTATTTTATGTATGTCATTCCTTCTTTAGCCTGCATCTTTTTCTATCGCGGCGTCACATTTTTTGAGATCTTCAATCTTGAACCATAACCTTTTTGTGTTCATAATTCATTTTCCCCTCACGCATCATGCGTTAGTTCGTCGTATTTATTATTTGTGTCAATTTGTGGCTAAAGGCATGTGAGATCTCAAACTTTGAACTTGGCGCATCACAATTCAATGTTCAAGATTCAGAAATGTGATAATGATCGGACACACTCAGCACGTGCCAAATGTCACTCACAATTATGAAATTGATTTTTGAAAAGACAAGGAGTGACATCAACTCAACTAAAAGTACAGTTTGCTCGAGTAAGCATGAAATGCGATGGGACGTGGCCAGCTATTGACGGTGGGAATCATTGATTCACAAAAATTAATCATAATTACTAAAAAGGAAGTGATTTAAATGTATGTATTTAGCTTTCCTTTCTTTGCCATTTCTATTTTCACCTTCTGTTGGAAAGCTAGACGGGACTGAAGATCTTTGAAGGTTTTTCTCTGCAAGCGGAAGTGTTGGCATCGGTGAGTCTCAAAGTGTTTTCTCTTATTTTCCTTTCTGGTTTTTAAGAATTTCTTTATGTAAGAAAGGAAATTTCCATTGTTTCGTATCTTTTTCCCAAATCAGTAGTACTAGGAATTATCACGAGTAGTTCTAATAAGTCAGCCCAACAGGCCAAATTTGTAAAAGAGAACAAGTTTTCCCTATAAGTAGTTGTTTACCAAAGATGGGAGATATGGTTCTTGTCAACGACAAAATTGTAGAGATTGTTCACAAAGTTAGAAATGCCAAAGCCGAGACTATATCAGCCAAGATCATCAAAAGTGGTTTGTTGGAGGCTACTGGTTTTCCTGAAGTGACTCTGTGCCCTGAATTGGTGATGGAGTGTAGAAACAGGTATGACAGGGTAAATAAATGTATCTTCCTTCCTTTTGGATAAATGTTGGTGTCTGTGAACTGACAAACAATAATGGCAGCCCTGAGAATTCCCCCCGCAGAGACTTATGTCGCCTGTGATTTTGAAAAAGCTAAAGAAGATTTTCTCCACAATTTCAGAGATAATAGTAACAATATAGCCAGAGATTGGTTATCCAAAGCTGAAAGAGGAGGTTCTAGACTTCTCAAGCCTCTGAAAAAGGACCATTTGGTAAGAGAGGTGAGATATATTGTTGTCATGCTGAACAAACTAAGGGGAAAACCTAACGACATAATGTGGGAGTACTGGATGTACATCCTCATTCAAACCATTCTGACTGATGGAAAATATGTCGACTGGGCTAAAGTAATAGTGGTAAAGCTAGATGAAGAGCTATCCTAGTCTGTAGAAGCCTCTAATTTCTACATGTCCTCATACCTATTTTATGTTTTAGCCATCTGTAGAAACTGGGAGGGTCTGCCTCATCAACCGTGGAGAGATGACATGATGATCTACAAATATCATTCTTATTTGTAGAAGGAGAAGAACCTGAGAAATTTTTGAAGGTTGCAAGATACGTTCCTAGCCAAGCTTGTCTTTGAGCTATGAGGAAGAATGAATTGTAGAATGTCTAAAGATGCTATGGAGTTAATTAAGGCTTATGGTAGTTTCTTTGTTCAATTCCCCACCTTTAGCTATTTAAGGGTAGGAGGCTTTAGTGGTGAACCTGTGAAGCTCCCATGCTATTGTCTAGATAAGTACATTCTATTGGAAATATGCAGGCAAATTATCCAGGTCGGATTGAAATTCAATCTTAAAAGAGGAGTGGGTTCATTCTTTCCTATTGATTTGGGACACTATCACCTCAGATTAACACATGGTATGTCTTCTCCTAATACCGAACTGAAAGTATTCAACCTCCCTTATTATCAAAGTTGCAGCTATTTTGACAGCAAGAAATTTGTGGCGAACCATTTCAAAATAGATGCCACCTTCCTACATCAGCCGAGTTTGGAAGACTATTGGGCTGATTGTATTGATGAATTTGAGGTTGTGAAAAGAATGCATTCCCAGTTTTGACTGGATCAGATTATTACCCTGCGACTGCCTTTTAAAATTAAAGGGCTTGACACTGATATGGAAGAAGATATGACATAAGCCAGATGCACAAAACAAAATAGCGAAGTAGTGGCCAGGAAAATAGATTAGGGAAGAGAGGAGGTAGATTATTTGAATGCTATTTCTAAAAGTGTGTTCAAAAGAACAGACAAATGGTTGAAGGAAATAAGCAAGAAGAAGAAACAGGAAATCCCTGTCTCGGTAACCAAGAGGAGTATAAGGATTTTGAAACTCTCCACTTCTCCCACTATTACTAATGAAAATGAGGAATTGCTTTCTGCAGGTGAATCCAAAATTATAATTGAAGATCATATTGAAAGGGGAGAAACAATCCCTATAAAATCCCTGAGGATTATAAGAACCAGGAGAAAAAGGCAAGAAAAGGCAGAATCGACCCCTTGCATTATAGTTGAGTCTGACCAGGAAGAGAGTGGAAAACAACATAAGAGAAAGGTTAAAATGGATAAGAGTCCAACAAGCCCTCTGAAGATTCAAATGGAAGGGGAAGACCACCAAAACATGTCAGTATCAACCCCTTCCACTGACGCTCCTACACCAAAGAGTCCCAACTGGTTGGGGCTTTTTGTTAATAAGAAAAGGAGCATTGTTCCAATATCAGCTCCTATTGGAGACATGGTTAGAAAATACATCGGGAAAACCTCAAGAGGTAAGAAGACAAAGGTAGAAGCCATGGTCGATGTGGATACTAAGACAAGACAATGGATGGCAGAGATATTGAAACCAAACTCAGATAAAACCAGTGATGAGGTTACAGAAAGTGATTTCCATGTAGAAAAGATTGATCTAGGTATGTCCACCAAGGCCACTGACTTAAAAATATTTGATTTAGCCAATAAGAAGATCAGTCATTGAGTGAAAAAGGACGCTGAAGATAAGATCAAATTGAAGCAGGCCCTTTGTGAAATGGCCAAGTATATTCAACAGCTTCATAATCCTCTGCCTCAGCCACTGACAATGGTCCGTTTTGATTTGGATGTAAAGTCTCCTAAAAGTCAGAAATTCCTAGACCAGGTACACAAGGACATATCAATATCAACAACTTTCTACAAATGGATGGATAAGGTAAATGAAGAAATTACTAGGTTTGCTAGTGATTTTGATAATGCGATGACAAAAGATGAACAATTACTAAATACAATAGAAAATGATGTGGAGTTATGGAAAAAGAAAAGAGGGGAATTAGAAATCGAGATGCATAATATGGAGAACATTTATACCTATGGTATAAATAAATTTATTTCTGAAAAGGAAGTGCCTGGAATGGATGAAAATTCACTGTTCGTTGTTAAAGTGAATTTGGAATAGGAAAGTTCAATATATGAACAGGCGAAAGAAGAGTCATCTCAGATAATTTAAGCTCAGATCAACCTAAGAGACACCTTATTGGCACAAAATGAATGTACAGGGAAGATCGTCAGACTAGAAAATGAAGCCAGCGGTGAAAGGTCTAAAGTGCTTCCCTA
Source organism: Thuja plicata (assembly GCA_018584345.1). Lineage (NCBI taxonomy): Eukaryota > Viridiplantae > Streptophyta > Pinopsida > Cupressales > Cupressaceae > Thuja > Thuja plicata. Next base: position 714,512 of record MU223355.1, on the reverse strand, counting down.
CTTCCGTAAAAAGTTGGAAAACTTGAAAGCTGCCAAAGAAATCGGGATGACTGATCATTCGATCCTAGCTCATGTGGAATCGACGGTGGTCTACGACGGTGAACATATGAAGGTGATTGAAAACAAAACCCAACAAACACAACGCTTCAAAGATGTTTGGCTACAAAGGTTTAAAGCGGCTACCGAACCAAACCAAAAGCTGAGACAGAATTTTTTTGTGGCGTTCAAGGAATGGAAGACAATGAAGAAGGCCACAAACACCAATGCTAGAGCTACAATGGGCCAATCGGCCAATTATTTCTCTAATTAGTTTTCTATTTTAGTTTGTTTCCAAAGTTCCTACTATTTTTGAGGCAGTTAGTTTTAAAAACTGAATTAAGCCCTGCGTGGCTATATATGATATTTTTGACGACCAAGTGAGGGTCGGTTCTTTTGCAAAAGAAACTCAATTTTACTATCAGTTCCATTTTCTTAAGTTCTTCATGTGGTGATGACACTAAATATTTTCAAATATATGAATATATATTATCAGTTGGTAATATAAGTAGATTTTATTATTATTTTTTGTGGATCAGTTGGTCTATCGAAATGCATGGTTTTGATTTCAGTTGGAGTTGAATGAACATGCTGTTATGATCTGTTGAAATATATTTTGAATTTAATTAGTAATCTGTCAAGATTTATTATCTTTATGAATCAGCTTTTTTCTTTGTTATTTTTCTAATTAAGGTTCGAGTTAGTTGGCTCGTATATCTTATTGATCTTCAAAATCTCAGAATAGTTAATCAGTTATCTATGGTGATGTGAATCACAGCCTTTTGTGCTTTCTGGTCAAAAGTATGCTTCAAAATATATGTTTCTGAATAAAAGGTTTAAATGAAAATTTTCTTGTTTAAGGCAGCTGCGCCTTTAAATGTAGAGTGTAGTTGTGAGTGACTCACTCAATTGTTAGTGCATTTCTTTCCTTTTGTGTTCGGGTTTTAAGATTCTTTGATAACTATATTCCAAGAAGGAAAAATCTATTCACTAACATATTTTTGGCGACTCCACTGGGGAGCATGTTTAAAAAGGTCAGTATGCTTTTTTTTTTTCCAAGTGAGAGAAGATCATGGTATTGCCTGTTGATGTGATACCTGGTGAACCACCTCACAATAGGTGTGGAATAATCATGCTCAAGGCCTTTCTTAGGAATGGTTTATTCAATCTATGGACTACTCCTCCCATTATTAGGTGCATTTAACTTGTCAACCTAGGGACATATACTTGAAATGGTCGACACGATATGTGCACTAGGTTCCTTAAGGAGTCATTCTGCCTATGTTGCAGGAAGGTAAAAATGCATAAAAGAAACCTACACTAGTGCTGCAGGAAAATAATACATTTATCTTCTTACTGAAATGAATGCTAGAAATTGCAAACTCATCTTAAACCTATACTTTCAACCTAGAACATCCATTATAACTATTCTTGCAGATGCTATAGGAACACTCACAAGGTACAATGCTGCAGGAAGAAATTTTAACTTCTATCTGAAATACTGGAAATGCTAGAAATGCTGGAAATGAAATCTATTCTATTCTAACCTATTACACCTCCCAAGTGGGCCCCCTTGGTCAGTTTCTGCTAATCTATTAACATAGATTGTAAACCAATAACTACTTCATTGTATTTCAAAAACTCATTACATAGAAACAATACATGGAACTTGAAAAAGATTGATGTAAGATACAACAGTTTTCTTCCAAAAAATTCTTTCTCTAACTTTCCTATCTAACTTCAAACTATCGGTCCAATCCCTATATATAGAGGATCGAACACTTATTACAAAATAGAAAAGAAACTATCTTGCTAAAAACATGCCAGAGAAGAAGATGGAAATGCAACAGCCCATGGTGTGGGTAATAAAGCTCGGGCGACTAGTTCAACATAATAAAGTGCAGAGGGAATATAGGAACACTACATCCCCGCATCTTGGAATAATGGCTCCATTGTAGCAGCCGTGTTTCCTGGTGCTGTAATGATCACTCCGCCGTAGCTGGTCCTCAATAAATAGTCTTCCTTGAATGTTGTCGACCACTCTCCAGCCACTTTCTCTCCTGTCAAGTTAGTTATGATGCGGAAATATTCATGCAACAAGCTTAATCAATTTAAATATCCAGATATTAGAACATATATTCTGATGGTTTTATGAAATACTACACTATATGTATAATATTAGCAAAATATGTCACAAACATCTACCCATGGTTTATCAGTTATATCTAGACTTTATCACAAGTTTTGACTGGCTAGGCTCTCAAATGTTTTGTCAAAAACTAGAATAGAGTATTAAAATTATACAGAATAAAGGCAATAATTTGGTCTTATAATCTGCCCCTTGGTTAATCAAATGCTTGTCCTCAAGTATTGCATCTTCTGGCAATTGACCTAAAGTCACCAACTTTAGTTCTTCCTCGCCTCTGGCTTTTGAAGGAGTAGTAGAATCCTCTTGTTCTTTCCCAAACTTCCCTTATGTGATCTTCCTGCAGCCTGTCAATTTTGGTAGTGTTGATGTCATACAAGGGCCAAAGGAGCATGGGCGACTACATTGTGGGCGGAAACCAGAGCTCCTGCCTGATTTGCCTACCTAGCCCTATGTATTTTGGTGCCCAGTGTATATCTGCTTCAAGGTTAATGGGGCTGTGTGGTTCTGATCTTTTGAATACCTCTGATAATCTACCCCATCTACTTCTGGCACCGGTTAAGGCTCTTTGGAAGAAAAAATAAGACATGCTATCATATTCTGCATACACATCTGCTCTGAGTTTAAAATTTTTATCTTTGATTTCCTTTTTAATATTCCCATATGTTAGTTTGAACCAATCCCTCAGGAATACTTCTGGTTGACTACTTTCTGCTCTTAATGGTAGGGGTTCCATTTTCTCAAGTTCTCTGTAATTCTCCAATTGTCTATCATAGTTAGCCTCATTATGCATCCAAGAAATCAGGGCCCTTAGGTGTATATCCCCTATGTAAGGCAGGGGATTCCATTCAGTCTCTGTAGGGATGATGAAATTATGCACATACAACTCACAGAGTAGGTTTTGTTGCCAAGATGGAAGTGTCTGGTATAAACCATAGAATTCTTGGGCTGATTTGAACTCTGCGTTTACATTTTTGAGGGTCATCATCAACTGAAATAGGAGCAATTGTTCTTTGAGACAGATGGTATAGACCCTAGGTGGAGGTCTACAAGCAATTATCTGGTCAGTTAGTTTAAGGGCATGTTCCATTCTCTATTTCTGTCTTGCCAACTGATCTTTTAATTTTGCAATTTCCTCTCCTTGTTCTGCTATTACTTTCTGCAATTTCTTTTTCTTTTCTCCATATAGAGTGGTTGTCAGCACATGCTTATTATATAACTAGAAGAGAAGCATTTGCAGAATAATCAAACCTCTATTTTCATCTTGGTTATTCTTCTTCCTTTGTTCTCTCCATAACTGCTCTAAGAATTTTATTAACCAAGTTCTCTTATAGGAAACTAAAGCATTTCTTGTGCAAGATAGTTGGTGAGTTATGGGGGTTTCTTTCTCACGGGTTGGAACATCCTAATGACTAACTCCTGGGTAATTTTGACATATATTTGACTCAGCTTCACACTCCTCATCTAGATTTTGAGGAATGTCTGGGATCTCAGACTGGCTAGGAGAATCATCTAGAATAATATGAATAGGATTTTCCTCAAATTGTTTGGGAGAAGCAGTCTGACTTTTGGTGGGTGCTTTAGGAGTCTGCACTCTTATCCTAGAACTTCTCCTTATAGGGATTTCCTCAACTTCTATGGCCTCTTTCTTACTAACCCTTTTTGTTTTCTCTGCTGCAGGAGTAGTGGCTGCAGGAATAGTGGCTGTAGTAACTGACTTCATTTTCTTCTTTCTTGAGGCTTGAGGGTTTCATGGTTCAACTGCAGGAACCGAAGTTTCTCCTACTAACTTCTATTTTCCTTTTTTTTGGGTGTCAGTAGGTATATTGCTCATGTGAGCGGTTAAAGGCACATTTTCTTGTAAATTTTCAGTTTCTGCCCCTTGGGTACTTGGCTCAGCAACTGGATCAGGGGAAACTACATTATCTTGGCTAATTTGCACATTAGGGGCAATTTGAGGCTGAAGGGTTTTATGATGGACAAACTTTGCCGATGCCATAGGGGAGGCATCCCTAAGAGATCTTTCTATGAGTAATTTAACAAGGGCATGGTGAGTAACTAAGTTGTCTTTCCCTTTCTGGGTTTCTTCGGCACTAATGCACATCATATCAAATAGAAAATTGGGTGCATTCTTTGGGTTATTATGTCGTATATAACTAAGCAGCTTAAAATGATGCGCATGCAAATTAGAGAATCATCCTTCACAAGTGAAATACCTTATAATGTGCGTAGCCAACTCCTGGTATGGTGGAGGAATGGACATCCTTTTGCATCCCTGCATAGTGATTTCCAATGGAGGGTCTCCTGGTAGGGTGAACTGAGCCCTGGCTGACCTGGCATCATGGGCATTGGGATAGTGTTCCCATGCTATTGGAAAACTAGTTACTTCTGCTATTTGCTCCTCTGTTGCAACAACTGTCAACCCCCATACCGTCGCTTAGCCTTCGTCAAATGTGTTTGCAAATTTTGCTGCTGCTTCATCATTGAATTCCGTCAATTTTAAGAAATATACCAGCCATCCGCAGGCATTAAATATTCTTACGGCCTCAACATCAAATAGTAAAATACCATGAACCACTGGTTCATGCCACTGCAATTGGCCCCCCATTTTTACCAAATTCAACCTGTGCTCTATTCTGGATAATTACCTTCTTCTCTTTTGAATTTCAGACTACCTCTTGTAAAACCACAGACCCTCTTTCACATTCTTCTAGTATTCTTGATATGAACAATAATAATGTACTTTAACAAAATGAATCATAGATATTCATGCGAGAGCGAGAGTTATGTCATGGTTTTAATACTGGGTCACATCTAGTATGATAGTTAGGGGTTTATTCAGAATAAAGGTACAACATTTGACACTTGTGTGATGCAGTAGCTAGATTTTAATTAAGACAATGGCAAAGTACAGATTTGAGGAGCTTAATGAGTAAATAGAAATGAGATTTTAAAAAAAATGGCACACTTCCCTACCCCCTATGAAATATTGACAAGTGTCCTCACTTGTCAGACTTGGCAGAAGGTACGAAACTGGATTAAGGCGACAATGATACATTTATTGCAGTATTCGATATAACCAACTAAATATATGTGCTTAAAATGGAAATAAATTTGAAAATCTCATACCTGTCAATTGATCATCGCACATGCTAGGAAAGATTGGCAAGAGTGGAATGATGGCATCGGTGGTCGGCATGCATCAGTGTATGATCTCTTTATTGAAAGCATAGAAATATGATGACGTGGAAGGTGGGTGGATGGAAGATTAAGAAATGAAGTGGGTTGAAAAAGAAGAATGTAGAAAGTGAATGGAGAATTTGAACTTTATGTAAACATAAAGTTTTTATTATGGTCATGCTTCAAAGGAATTCTTATTGAAGAGCTGTAGGAAGAAGGTTGACACCCTCTACTGCAGGAAGTGTTACTTGTTGATCCTTTAAAACTGGCTAGTTGAATTGCTGCAGGAAGCCTTCTTTCATCTGTGGCTGGTGATACAACTTTAGTCTATGTCCATTGACTAGTAGCTTGAAGTGTACAAGGTCAATTGTGGTCAACTGAACTACTCCATTTGTAAACACATGGCTTATTTCATATGGAGCCAGCCATCATGTCTGCAGCTTGCCTGGTATCTCTTGGAATCTGGAATCATATAACAATGCCCAATCTCCAACTTTGAACTGCTTACTCTTAATATGGGTATCATGCCACTATTTTCTTTTCTTTTGGACAATTTTCGTGCACTCCAAGGCAGACTTGCGCATTTCATCCAGAGAATTGAGATGCAGAAAATGCTCTCTCTGTGTTGCAGGAAGATCAATATTTAACTCCAGCGTTGTTCTTAATGTCTTGTGTTCAAACTCAATCGGTAGCATTGCTATTTTACCATATAACAGTTCGAACAGAGTGAACCCTGTGGTGGTCTTCCATGTTGTTCTATATGCCCAGATGGCCTCTGATAGTCTGCTGCTCCAATCTCGGTGATGCAAATGAACTGTCTTTGTTAAGATTACTTCTATTTCCTGATTTGTTACTTCTGCTTGTCCATTGGCTTAGGGGTGATAGGGGCTTGATTTCCGATGTCTGATATTATATTCCTTCATGAGCTCTATTATCAGATTGGAAGTGAATTGTGTACCTTGATCAGTAACAAGTTCTATTGGCACGCCATATCTAGTAAAAATTTCTTCATACATAAATTCAGCAACTTTATGATCTCTAGCATGCTTCATTTCTCTGACTTCGACCCATTTGGTCAGGTAATCTGTGCACACCAGAATGTATGACTTCCCATTGGATGGAGGGTCTATTGGGCCAATAAAGTCCATGCCCCATTTATCAAATGGTGTTACCACCACCTGTGGCTGTAAGGGCATTTCATCTGATCTTGTTGGTCGGCCCATTCTTTGACACTTGTCACATTTCCTTGTATAACTTGTTGCATCTTTGTGAAGTGTAGGCCAGTAGTAGCCAATTGCTAAAATATTTTGTGCTATTCTTTTGGCTGCAAAGTGCCCTCCACACAGTTCGTTATGACATGCATGAAGAATGTCATATGTCTCATCTTCTCTCACACATCTCCTCATGACTTGGTCAAGTCCAGTGTAAAATAATGTGTTATCAATCCAAGAGAAATGGAAACTTTTCTCTACAAGCAACTTCTTATCCTTATAAGAGAAATGTGTTGGCATTTTGTTAGCTGCTAGGTAATTAGCTATATCTGCATACCATGGATTCTGGACAACAATATGAAATAAATATTCATCTGGAAATGCATCATCTATCAAAGTAGTATCTTCTTCAGCATGATGAATTCTGGATAGATTATCAGCTACCACGTTTTCTTTCCCTGGCTTGTCAATGATTATTGTATCAAATTCTTCCAAAAGAAGGAGCCATCTTGCTAACCTGCCTGTGATGGTAGGTTTGTTCATGAGATACTTAATTTCTGCATGGTCAGTATGAACAAAGATAGGATAAATAGTCACATAATGGTGGAATTTATTTAGAGCATAAACTAGTGCTAGCAATTCTTTTTGTCACTGTATAGTTTAACTCTGGTCCATGTAGACTCTTACTGATATAATAGATTGCATTTTCAAGGTTTTTAGACTTTTTTCCTAAGACAACACCTACGACATAGTCTGAAGCATCTGTATGAATGTGAAATGGCAAAGTCTAGTCAGGACCCCTAAGTACTGGTGTAGTTGTCAAAAGTGACTTGAGGTGCAGGAAGGATTCATCACATTCTTTTGTCCAAGCAAATTCAGCTTCTTTGGTAAGTAAGTTGTACAGAGGACTAGCTATTTGACCAAAGTTCTAGATAAACCTCCTATAATAGCTAGCGTGACCTAGGAAAGATCTGACTTCTTTTTACTTAGTAGGAATAGGGAGTGTGAGAGTTACCTCTATCTTCGTAGGGTCTACCTGGATTCTAGCTTCGGAGATAAAATGTCCCAACACCACTCCTTCCTGCATCATTAGAAAGCACTTTTCACTATTGAGAGACAGGTTATGTTCCTCGCATTTGATTAGTACTTTATCCAAGTTATTTAGAGCTTCCTCAAATGTGACACCAAATGTAGTGAAGTCATCCATGTATATTTCCATGCAATCATGTGATATATCATCAAAGATGCTGATCACAACTCTCTGAAAGGTAGCAGATGCATTACATAATCCAAATGGTAATACTGAATAGGCATATATGCCCCAAGGGCATGTGAACGTGGTCTTTTCTTGATCTTCAAGGGCAATTCTTATCTGATTGTAACCACTGTATCCATCCAGAAAGGAGAATATTTCTTTTCAGCCAAATTATCCAAGACCTGGTTAATAAAAGGTAAAGGAAAGTGGTCCTTCTTTGTAGAATTATTTAATTCTATGTAATCCACACATATCCGCCACTTACCTCCCTTCTTAGGTACAATTACCAATGGTGATACCCACTTGCTATCAGAGATTGGATAGATGAACCTAGCATCCAACAACTTCTGCAACTCAGTTTTAATTATTTCTCTTAGTGTTAGATTTATTCTCCTCTGTGGTTGACAAAGTGGCAAGCTTCCATCACTGATGTAGATTCTGTGGGTGCAGAGTTTTGGGTTTAGTCCCTCCATATCCCCATAATCCCATGCAAAGGCATTTTCATGCTGACTGAGGAGCTTGGTTAACAATGCCAACTGTGATTGGGAAAACTTGTTGTTTACATGCAGGTTACAACCAGAGGAAAGTTCCACTGTTGTTGTTAGCTCTGCCATTAACACTTCGGGCACTAGACTTCTTGTTATTTCACTTGTCAGTAATTGATCAATCAATTCAGGGGTTGCTGGAGATATACAATCCTCATAGGTACATAGCTATAAAAAAAAACTTTCTGAAACATCTTTAGCCACAATACATTCATTAGTAAGAATACTCTGTATCACATCATCTTCCTCTTGCATCTTTAGAAAAGATTGCCTATGCAACATCATGAGCTGGGCTACTGAATTCAACTCTTCCTTGTCATCTCCTAAGTCTGGCCAAATAGGTTCTCCCAAGTCTGGCTGGGGTTGGGCAGGCGGATATAGGGCTAGCTTCCTTATGGCTTGACCATTTGAAATTATCATACTGCCTGATCTACAATTAATTTTTGCATCAGTGGTGGCTAACCAGGGTCTTCCCAAGATTATAGGATAGCCTGCAAAGTTTACTTTAGGTGATAGGATAAGAAAATCAATAGGATACTCCCATGAATCTAAGGTTGCTATCACATCTTCTATGAGACCCTTTGGAGTAACAGTTGAACTATCAGCAAGTTGTAACACTATGATTTTTGTTCTTAAGCCTTCTATGCTTAGCCTATGCATTGTATCTTTAGTCATCACATTTATTGCTGCTCCCAAATCAACTAGAGCATTTTTCACAGTCTGTCCATTTATTATCAGGTCGACTACTGGACTGCCAGGATCTGAATACTTTGGTATTACCACCTTTCCTAACATGATATCTGCTAATTTCCCTACAACATGTACTATTTGAGGGTCTTTCTTCTTCTATCCTGGCTTTTTAAGGCATGCTTCCTTAATAGCCTCTCCATAAAGAGGTATATCTTTGATAGCTTGGAACAGAGGGATTTAAATGTTCATATTTTTTAGCTGTTCAATAATATCAAATGTTTCTTCCTCTTGGGGTATATGTTTTCCTTTGTTTAGCCTATGTGGAAAGGGTGGATTTGGAGCGTGGACAGTAGTTCTACTGGGTATATCAGTCAGCTGGCTGGTTTTTGGCAGTATGGCTTCTAGAAGTAGTGCTGTAGGAGTCTCTGCAACTTCCGTGATAATAGGATATTCAGGTGTAGGCAGTGTGGTACCGGACCTCAAATGGATATCAACTATCTCTAATGAATAAGTAGGGCACTGCTGAGTGTCAGTAGTGTACGTTTGCTGCTGCTGCTGTTTGTTGTTTGGATTTGGCTGTGGTTGAACAGGCAATTGGATTGGCTTTGGATTAGCATTAGTTGTTGTAGGAGGTGGCATTATTGCAGGTGGTTGCACTGGAGGTGGTAATTGTGGACAACCAGAATTTTGGTTAGGCCACTATGGAGGCCCCCTCCATTGATTAGTTTGCTGCTAATTTCCTTGCGGTGGTTGCCATTGATTCTACTGTTTAGGCCACTGGTTATTTTGCTGATTTTGTCATTGGTTATTTTGCTGGTTAGGCCATTATTTATTCTATGGGTTTTTCCATTGGTTATTTTGCGGGTTTTGCCATTGGTTATTCTGCTAGTTTGGCCACTGGGGTTGAGAGTACTGAGAAGTGTTGTGATAATTTTTGTTTTGCCACTGATTATTGTTAAAATTTGAAAATTGTAGAGGATCTTGTGGCATACCTTGTCGTGAAGCCCATGGTCAAAGTTGAGCAATGAAGAACACTTGATCATTGTCTCCTTCTATCTTCATGTAGTCAGTTGGCAAATGTTGATTTTCCAGGTTTGCTACCAGCTTACATCTGCAGTCTTGTTTCTGTTTGCGGTAGTGTGGACAGTACTCAGCCAATTGTGATTCAACTTTTGCATGCTTCTTCTTGGTATTCATTGTGTCAAGATGTGTAGCTACATCATTTATAATATCTTGCTTGAAATCCGTGAGCAAATTAGATATCTCTAGCTTTGAAACGCTTGAACCAATCCCTTTTGTGACTGTGGGCCGGTATCCTCTGCCTTTCTTCACAGTTGACCTTGAGTAGTTGAGATAGATTTTCTTGAGGTCATCCCAAGAAGATTGGGATATGTCTCCACCAACCATCAAGTCTAATGCTTCTAGACAGTTGTCATTTACCCCTCTCAAGAAAACTAGTTTTTGTGAATCCTCTACCAGTACATGCTGGGGAGCTTCTGCATTGTGTACAAAAAATGTGAAACATAATCCTCCAATGTTTCATCTTCCTTTTGAGACATCCTAAAGATATCATCTCCTTTTGGGTCACTTCCTTTGCAATAATCTTTATATTTCTATAGAAACAACGTATGCATCTCATCTCAGGTACCTACTGCATTGGCTCCTAAGCCCATGAACCATCATAATGCTGACTCTTTCAGTGTTGCAGGAAACAACTTGAGTTTATGGGCATCGATATTATAGTCAAAGCTTTGACAAAGTATGTCAAAATCAAACAAGAAAGTGTCAGGATCCTCCATTATAAGACCATAAAACTTTGGAAGAGCAGCTGTGGGTATATTTTTGAGATTAGCATTGTTTATAAGGCTTGGGAGAGGAAATGGGAAAGTAGGGTGTG
>MU223355.1:664854-703502 GCA_018584345.1 Thuja plicata | reverse complement strand
TATATTTTTGAGATTAGCATTGTTTATAAGGCTTGGGAGAGGAAATGGGAAAGTAGGGTGTGCCATTACTGGAGGTATTTGATTATGGGGTTGCTGCTAGAAAGGAGCATTAGCTACTGGATTGTTAACAATAGGTGGGTTTGGAACGAAATTATCTAGAAAGCTGGCCAATATTTCTAAAAAAGGTCAAAAGCTGCTTATATCAAGTGGTTCTGCTCTGGAGGAAGATGCTGCAGGAAAGTCAGGGCTTGCGTATTTAAAGGGTAACTCAACTTCTTCAACTTCCTCGTTCAAATTAGTAGACTCTGCTGGGAGAAATCTGCCATATTCATCTCATCGCCTTTCTCTTTGATGCATGCAATTGAATTCTTCATGCTTCTAAAGAAATTTTTAGGGATACAAATCTAAAAACTAATCTAGGAATGAAAAAAAATGACTCAAAAATGTTCCTAGCTTGAAACCATCCCTGGCAGCGGTGCCAAAAATGAACTGCCTCACAATAGGTGTGGAATAATCATGCTCAAGTCCTTTCTTAGGAATGGTTTAATCAATCTAAGGACTACTCCCATTATGAGGTGCATTTAACTTGTCAACCCAGGGACATATACTTGAAATGGTCAGCACGATATGTGCACTAGGTTCCTTAAGGAGTCATTTTGCCTATGCTGCAGGAAGGTAAAAATGCATAAAAGAAACCTCCACTAGTGCTGCAGGAAAATAATACATTTATCTCCTTATTGAAATGAATGCTAGAAATTGTAAACTCTTCTTAAACCTATACTTTCAGCCTAGAACATCCATTATAACTATTCTTGTAGATGCTGCAGGAACACTCACAAGGTACGATGCTGCAGGAAGAAATTGTAACTTCTATCTGAAATACTGGAAATGCTGGAAATGCTGGAAATGAAATCTATTCTATTCTAACCTATTCCACCTCCCAAGTGGGCCCCCTTGGTCGGTTTCTGCTAACCTATTAACACAAAACATAAACCAAGAACTACTTCATTGTATTTCAAAAACTCATTACATAGAAACAATACATGAACTTGAAATAGATTGTTGTAAGATACAACCGTTTTTTTCCAAAAAATTCTTTCTCTAAATTTCCCATCTAACTTCAAACTATCAGTCTAATCCCTATATATAGAGGATCAAACACTTATTACAAAATAGAAAAGAAACTATCTTATTGAAAACATGTCGGAGAAGAAGATGGAAATGCAACAGCCCGCGGTGTGGTTAACAAAGTTCGGGTGACCAGTTCAACATAATAAAGTGTAGAGGGAATATAGGAACACTACATCCCGCATCCTGGCATAATGGCTCCATTATAGAAGTCATGTTTCCTGGTGCTGTAATGATCACTCCGCCATAGCTGGTCCTCAACAGTCTTCCTTGAATGTTGTCGACCACTCTCCAGCCGTTTTCTCTCTTGTCAAGTTAGTTATGATGTGGAAATATTCATGCAACAAGATTAATCAAATTAAATATCTAGATATTAGAACATATATTCTGATGGTTTTATGAAATACTGCACTATATGTATAATATTAGTAAAATATGTCACAAACATCTCCTCATGGTTTATCAGTTGTATCTGGACTTTATCACAAGTTTTGACTGGCTAGGCTCTCAAATGTTTTGTCAAAAACTAGAATAGAGTATTAAAATTATACAAAATAAAGGCAATAATTTGGCCTTATCACCTGGCGAAGAAGACATTGCCCCTATCCTTCAACCTAACTTACACTTTTTAGATACTCAAGAAGACATTATTTCTGATTTAGCTATCTTGGCCTGGAAAGTAAGGGAAAGTGATCAACAATATCAATAGGTTCGATTGGTGATAGATGAGGAAGAAGAGATTGGGGAGTGGTTGAGAGGACTTCCCATAGCAAAAGAAGCTATAGTGGTGGATAGAGAAGCTCAAGACCCACAAGGGCCTTAAATCTGGATTCTCATCCTTATACCAGGTCCCAGAGGAGAGAAGGTATCTTTGATAAGTTTTATCAAGATTTGCAAAAAAATTTCTTTCCTATTACCTTTACCCCTAAGAGGAAAGCAAAAAGTAGGCCTTCCTCTCCCCCTAAAGTTTCCCCTGAAGCATCTTCAAGTCAATCCAATTGGCAGGCTTTAACATTGTCTGGTACTCAAATTCCCCCCATTGTAACCATCTTCCCGACTTCAATCATGGCCCAGCCTTGGGGAGCGGTAGTAGGTCCTCTAAATGTAGGAGGAAATCATCCCTTACAAAAAGGGGCTAGAGATGTATTACCTAAATTCTATGACAATGGTAAAGTTTCTGTAGATTACCATTTGAACGCTTTCAATACTGCTTGTGGGATTTTAGCTGTCCAACATGAAGATGTTGTAATTAGGTTATTTGTACAAACCCTTGCCGAATCTGCTGCTGACTGGTTTTACCATTTGCTGAATGGTCATATTACCGATTAGAACTCAATGAAAACAACCTTTGAAGCTCGTTTCAAATCTGCTGAAGATGAACACTCCCTCTTGCTCCAATTGTCCCAATTAAAGAAGGAGATGCAAGAGCCTATGAGGGAGTTCGTAGCCAAATTCAACAAGATCCTATATCATATCCCTAATGCTAAAAGACCGAATGGTGAAAATAAAAAAGGCTTCTTTGTCAATGCAATGCCCCCTAACATAAGCTATCAATTGAGATGGGATAGGGTGGCTGATATAGCTGCAGCCCAAAACCTTGTAGTAGAACTTGAGGATGACATCATAATGGCAAGAAAATGGAGAAGAGATGTACAGACATCAACAAATCAAGCCTCTACTTCTGGCTCTAGTGATCTAGTAGTACAAAGATTAGTTAATGATATGATTTCCCTAAAGAGACAGATGCCAAAATCTCCTCTTTCCCCATACCAAGATGTTCCTCACAGATATCCAAGTCAGGGGACAAGAAATTATGGGAAATCATTGAATGCTCTACCGGTTCAACAAAGACTACAAATTGAGCCCCCTCCTGTAAAAGGAAATATGTGTATTTTTCATTTGACTGATGAACATGATGGAGATTCATGTCCTGAGATGGTGCGATACAAACAACTAGAAGCTAACAAAGAAAGAATTTAGGAGATCCCTGTTGATGAAGAAAATTCTGGAGGACCTGGTGACTCCGTAAGTTACTACCTAGAGTATGAGTCTGATTCTGATCGTGGTGGTGACATTTTTATTACTCTGGAGGAACCTTCATGCTCTGTGCTCACTAGGGGTCAAAAAGGAAGCAAAAATACCAATCGAGTCTCGCATCCATTTCAAAATAAAAGAGAAAAGGAGCATGTGAATATAAGTGGCAGCCCAAAGATGGACAAAAAAGCTGGACCATAGGTAAAGACTCTAAAAAAATCAGATCCTGATTCTTCCTTTGATTTTGTTATTTTTGTAAATCTTCCAAGATTCAGATTTCTCCTGTTGAATATTTGAAGTTAAATCCCAATGATTTGGATAAATTAGTAAATTTTGTAAAAGGATCATCCCCTGAAGTTGTAGAAAATCAAACAAATACTGTGTCTGCTCACAAAACTCCTGTAAACCAGAGTTCAATTTCCCCTAAAAATGTTCAAACTATCCTTAGTCAGGAATCCTCAGAATTTGCTTAATTTTCTGGTAAACCTGAACCTTTCTATGTATCTTTGTTCATGCATGGTCATAAACTTAGTAACTGCATCATAGACTCAAGGGCGTCAGACAATTTAATTCCTTCATCTATAGCAAAAGCCCTAGATTTTCCCTTAACAAAAACCTTTGGCAAATGTTACTCGATGGATTCTAAACAAGTCCCATTAATTGGTCAAATCAAAGATGCTCAAGTTTTGTTAGCCGCCTATCCCAATAAAAGGCTAAAGTTAACTATCCTTGTGGCCAACATACCTGCTAGCTATGGTATGCTCTTAAGTCAAACCTTCTGCAGGGACTTAGGAGGAGAAATTAAATTAGATTGGTCACAAGCAATAATCCCCATTGGTAATCAGAAGGTAATCCTACAACCTAAGACCAAGTCAAAATATACTGTTTTCCCATCTGAGGATCCCAGAGCTCAGATCTTAT
The DNA here is from genome assembly GCA_018584345.1 of Thuja plicata. Classification (NCBI taxonomy): domain Eukaryota; kingdom Viridiplantae; phylum Streptophyta; class Pinopsida; order Cupressales; family Cupressaceae; genus Thuja; species Thuja plicata. Next base: position 699,419 of record MU223355.1, on the reverse strand, counting down.
ACCAAGAAACAAATTTCGCTAATTATGTGATCTTACCTAAAGAAGATGTTGTAGAGTTGAAACCTCCTAGAAATGAAGGAGTTTGGATTCTTGAGTTTGACGGGAGCTGCTCCTTTGCAGGTTCATGCGCAGGGGTATTTTTTATATCTTCTATTGGTGACAAGTTTGCTTTTTCTTTTAAACTGGAATTTGAGAATACAAATAACACTATTGAATACGAAGCATTGCTACTCGATATTTAGGAAGCAAAGAGAAAAAGTATCAAAATCCTGAAAGCTAAAGGGGATGCTGAGTTAATCATGAAGCAAGTGAGAGAAATATATGCAGTAAGGAATGAGTGGATGAAGCATTATAGAAATAGGGTTTGAGATGAAATTGAAGGTTTTGAGGCATTTGCAATTGAGGCAGTCCCTAGAGAGTTCAATTCTAGAGCAGATGTACTTGCCGATTATGCAACATTACTCATTCCCCATCCTGATTTTGACAACAAACAGTATACTATAGAGCTAGTTCACCGACCTAGCATGCTAGACAATGCTAATTATTGCCAAGTTTTCAGTGATGATGCCCATGTGTTGACATTCTTATAGGGTATTAAAAAATTCTCCTCAGTATTTTTTGAAGGTTCAGAATTCAAGTGTTAGGAGTTTTGTGTAGATGAATAGATGAACAAAAGGGTAGATATTGTGCAATTGAAGGGAAATCATATCCCTAAGGGCCTCGTAACAATGGAGAGCTTGTTTGACCGTGGTGATTATTTTATCGGTCAAACTAAAGAGACCAGTGGTAAGCAATCTGGTGATTTTGAGAAAATAAACATAAGTAGTGACGAAAATCCCAGATATGTGAATCTAGGCACTTGTTGTAGCCCGGAAGAAAAAGTTGTGTTCACAAAATTATTGAAAGAGTTCAAAGATGTGTTTTCCTAGTCATATGAAGACTTGAAGGATTTTTAAAATGGATAGTTTCAACATCATATCCCATTGAAACCTGGCGCCAAGCCTTTTAGGCAAAAACTGAGGAATTATAACCCTAGGGTCTCAGATGCCATTTTTAGAGAAGTGGATAAAATGCTAAATTCTAGGATAATCTACCCAATTCACCATTCTACCTGGGTCGCAAACATAGTACCAGTTCACAAGAAAAATGGTGAAATCAGAATCTGTGTAGATTTTAGAAACTTGAACCAGGTCAGTCTGAAAGATAACTTTGCTCTTCCCAACATGGATCATATTTTTTAAATGGTTGCAGGTTCCGAGATGATGTCAATGCTAGATGGTTTTTCAGGGTACAACCAAATCAGTGTAAACCCTAGCGATCAACATAAAGTGATGTTTACTACTCGGGGTACATTTGCATATAATTGAATTCCATTTGGCTTGATTAATGTAGGAGCCACCTTTCAACGTGCCATGAATTCCTCTTTCGGTCACCTGCTGACCAAAATAAATGTGGTCTACCTTGATGACTTGACTGTTTTCTCTCATAAGAGGAAGAAACATGCAAAAGATTAAGCTCATTCTGCAAGAGTGTAGAAATAAAGAGATATCACTAAATCCCAAGAAATCTGTCTTCTGTGTGACAGAGGGAAAGTTACTGGGTCATATAGTTTTGAGAGAGGGAATTAAGATTGACCCTGAAAGGGTCTTAGCAATAAAACAATTGTGTTTACCCTCTAATAGGAATGGAATAAGATCTTTCTTTGGGAAAATTAACTTCTTGAGAAGATTTGTACCTGAATTCTCAAAAATGACTAGGCCCATGGTAAACCTGTTAAGTGAAAAAAAAAGTATCAAATGGTCTCAAGAGGCCAAGAAATATTTTGATGAAGTAAAGAAGGAAATTGCTCAAGCTCCGGTGTTGTCTCATCCGAATTTGCGAAAAGATTTTGTAATACATTGTTACGCCTCAGAACATACTATGTCCGGTGTCCTATTGTAGAAAAATGAAGTGGGTGAAGATGTCCCCATTTCCTTCATGAGTGTGCTGTTGAAGAAACACAAGCTAAAGTACTCTACCACAGGAAAGCAAGCTTTTGCAGTGGTGAAAGCTATCAAGCAGTTCTGATATTATATCCTTCATTTGCACTCTACCATCTATGTCCCGAATTCAACTGTCAAGAGTATTCTAACTCAACAGGAGGTATCTATGAATAATAGGGCAACATGGGTAGCCAAAGTGCAAGAGTTTGATTTAGAAATCAAACCTACCAGATTAGTAAGGGGTCAGGGACTTTGTAATTTGATTGCAAAAAATGAAGAAGAATTAGAAGATAACATTCCCTTGTCTCTGTTTACTCGACCGAAAGATGCATGGTTCTCAAATGTGGCCTTTTATTTGACGTATGGAGAATGTATAGATCACCTCACTACAAAAGAGAAAATTAATTTGAAATTAAAATTGGTTAAGTATGTTATCTTTGATGATGTATTATACAAACAAGGCTTAGATGGAATGTTCCTCTGGTGTGTCAATGAAGACCAGCAAAAGAAACTGCTTCAATCCTTTCACAACAAAGCTTGCGATGGACACTTCTCCTCCTCAGTAACAGCGTTCAAGATACTAAGGAACTATTACTATTGGCCCAAAATGTTCAAAGATGCTTACAAGTGGGTAGCATAGTACGAAAAATGTAAGCTATTCTCTGGAAAACCTCATTTGGCAGCCTTACCATTAAGACCTGTGGTTATTGAAAAACCATTTAAGAAATGGGGTATAGACTTCATAGGACCTATAAATCCTCCTTCAAGTGTGGGTCATACTCATATTCTGACTGCAACATACTACTTTACTAAATGGGCAGAAGCCATTCCCGTAAGAAAAAACACTTCAAAAATAGTCTGTTCTTTCCTAAAGGAAAATATTTTGGTAAGATTTGGAGTTTCGGAAAAGATAGTAGCTGACAACACACAGAAATTCTCCTCTTTTGAAATGCAAATTTTCTGTTATGATAATGGAATTCAATTATCACACTTGTCTGACTACTTTCCTCAGGGTAACGGTCAGGCTGAATCAACTAACAAGAATTTGATTTCTATAATAAAGAAGTTAGTTGATGATAATACCAGAGATTGGCACAAAAGGTTGCATGAAGCACTATGGGAAGATCACACTTTACCAAAAAGAGCCATAGGAATATCACCTTTTGAATTGGTATATGGTGTAGAAGCTCAACTTTCTCTCCCATTAGAACTAGCTGCTGCTAAGTTACAAAAGGTGATTGAAGACCAACATTTCCACAATGGTCTGGAGAAAAGGATCATGTATTTGTGCAATATTGAAGAGGAATGGGAGCATATTGTAGATCACATCACTAATCATCAATCTAGGGTGAAAAAGATCTTCGACAGAAGAGCTCGACCCAGAAAGTTCATAACAGGGGATAAACTTTTGATGTGGGACAAAAGGCGAGAACCCTGGGTAGCACACAACAAGTTCGAGTCATTATGGAAAGGACCCTTTGAGATTAGCCAAGAGCTCGGTCCTAACTCTTTTAGATTGAAGTATGCTGATGGAACAGAAATGCCCTTGTCCTTTAATGGGAAAGATATCAAGCTTTATGAGCTATAATTTTCTAGTCTCTCATGTACATATTGTTTTGTCGTGTCTTAGGTTATTTTTTGCTTGCCTGTAGGCTTAGTTTTGTGCGGAACCAGAGACTTTTGGATTCATTGTTTCATCCCTAGCGGTCCTATCCCCAATCAGAGCCACCTGTTGTAGGTCAAAAATATTTTGATTAATTTTTTTCTCAAAGTAACATGTAAAGTGTCAGGTTGTATATTGAATCTTGAACCTTGAACTCAATGTTCAAAGTTCAAGATCCTATTTTCCGCTGTGCAAGTCTGCACTTGTCTTTTCAATCGGTAAGTTTTACAAGACTGCATCAAGTGTGTAATGTAATATTGAACTGTGAACCTTGAACTCACTAGTTCAAAGTTCAAATTTCAATTTTCCATTTTACGTATGTCATTCCTTCTTTAGCCTGCATCTTTTTCTATCGCGATGTCACATTTTTCAAGATCTTGAATCTTGAACCATAACCTTTTTGTGTTCATAATTCATTTTCCCCTCATGCTTCATGCATCAGTTTGTCATATTTATTATTTGTGTCAATTAGTGGCTAAAGGTATGTGAGATCTCAAACTTTGAACTTGGTGCATCATAGTTCAATGTTCAAGATTCAGAAATGCGATAATGATCGAACACACTCAGCACGTGCCAAATGTCACTCGCAATTATGAAATTGATTTCTAAAAAGACGGGGAGTGACATCAACTCAACTAAAAGTATAGTTTTCCCAAGTAAGCAGGAAATGCGATGGGACGTGGCCAGCTTTTGGCTATGGGAATCATTGATTCACAGAAAGTAATCATAATTACTAAAAAGGAAGTGATTTAAATGTATGTATTCAGCTTTCCTTTCTTTGCCATTTCTGTTTTCACCATCTTTTGGAAAGATAGACGGGACTGAAGATCTTTGAAGGTTTTTCTCTGCAAGCGAAAGTGTTGGAATCAGTGAGTCTCAAAGTGTTTTCTCCTATTTTCCTTTCTAGTTTTTAAGAATTGCTTTCTGTAAGAAAGGAAATTTCCATTGTTTCGCATCTTTTTCCCAAATCAGTAATGCTAGGAATTATCATGAGTAGTTCTACTAAGTCGGCCCAATAGGCCAAATTTGTAAAAAAGAACAAGTTTTCCCCTATAAGTAGTTGTTTACTAGAGATGGGAGATACGGTTCTTGTCAACGATGACATTGTAGAGATTGTTCACAGAGTTAGAAATGCCAAAGCCAAGACTATATCAGCCAAGATCGTTGAAAGTGGTTTGTTGGAGGTTGCTGGTTTTCCAGAAGTGACTCTATGCCCTGAATTGGTGATGGAGTGTAGAAACAGGTATGACAGGGTAAATAAATGTATCTACCTTCCTTCTGGAGAAATGTTGGTGTCTGTGAACTGACAAACAATAATGGCAGCCCTGAGAATTCCCCCCACAGAGACTTATGTCGCCTATGATTTTGAAAAAGCTAAAGAAGATTTTATCCATAATTTTAGAGATTATAGTAACAATATAGCCAGAGACTGGTTATCCAAAGCTGAAAGAGGAGGTTCCAGACTTCCCAAGCCTCTGAAAAAGGACGATTTGGTAAGAGAGGTAAGAGATATTATTGTCATGCTGAACAGACTAAGGGGAAAACCTAACATCATAATGTGGGAGGATTGGATGTACATCCTCATTCAAACCATTCTGACTGATGGAAAATATGTCAACTAGGCTGAAGTAATAGCGGCAAAGCTAGATGAAGAGCTATCCCAGTCTGTAGAAGCCTCTAATTTCTACATGTCCTCATACCTGTTTTATGTTTTAGCCATCTGTAGAAACTGGGAGGGTCTGCCTCATCAACCGTGGAGAGATGACATGATGATCTATGAATATCATTCTTATCTGTAGAAGGAGAAGAACCTGAGAAATGTTTGAAGGGTGCAAGATACGTTCCTATCCAAGCTTGTCTTTGAGCTAAGAGGAAGAATGAATTGTAGAATGTCTGAAGAAGCTATGGAGTTGATTAAGGATTATGGTAGTTTCTTTGTTCAATTCCCCACCTTCAGCTATTTAAGGGTAGGAAGCTTTAGTGGTGAACCTATGAAGCTCCCATGCTATTGTCTAGATAAGTATATTCTATTGGAAATATGCAAGAAAATTATCTAGGTCGGATTGAAATTCAAGCTTAAAAGAGGAGTGGGTTCATTCTTTCCTAGTGATTTGGGACACTATCACCTCATATTAACACATGGTATGTCTTCTCCTGATACCAAACTGAAAGTATTCAACCTCCCTTATTATCAAAGTCGTAGCTATTTTCATAGCAAGAAATTTGTGGTGAACCATTTCAAAATAGATGCCACCTTCCTACATCAGCTGAGTTTGAAAGACTATTGGGCTGACTGTAATGATGAATTTTAGGTTGTGAAAAGAATGCATTCCCAATTTTCACTGGATCAAATTATTACCCTACGATTGCCTTTTAAAATTAAAGGACTTGACACTGATATGGAAGAAGATGTGACAGAAGCTGGATGAGCAAAAAAAAATAGTGAAGAAGTGGCCAGGAAAATAGATTGGGGAAGAGAGGAGGTAGATGATTTGAATGCTATTTCTGAAAGTGTGTTCAGAAGAATAGACAAGTGGTTGAAGGAAATAAGCAAGAAGAAGAAATAGGAAATCCATGACTCAGTAACCAGGAAGAGTATAAGGATTTCGAAACTCTCCACTTCTCCCACTATTACTAATGAAAATGAGGAATTGCTTTCTGCAGGTGAATCCAAAATCAGAATTCAAGATCATACTAAAAGGGGAGAAACAATCCCTATACAATCCCTGAGGATTACAAGAACTAGGAGAAAATGGCAAGAAAAGGCAGAATTGACCCCTTGCATTATAGTTGAGTCTGACCAGGAAGAGAGCAGAAAACAACATAAGAGAAAGGTTTAAATGGATAAGAGTCCAACAAGTCCTCTGAAGATTCAAATGGTAGGGGAAGACCACCAAAATGTGTCAGTATCAACCCCTTCCACTAACGCTCCTACACCAAAGAGTCCCAACTAGTTGGGGCTTTCGGTTAATAAGAAAATTAGCATTGTTCCAATATCAGATCTTGTTGGAGATATGGTTAGCAAATACCTCGGGAAAACCCCAAGAGGTAAGAAGCTAGAGGTAGAAGCCATGGTCGATGTGGATACTAAGAAAGGACACTGTATGGTAGAGATATTCAAACCAAACTCAGATAAAACCAGTGACAAGGTTACAGAAAGTGATTTCCATGTAGAAAAGATTGATTTGGATATGTCCACCAGGGCCACTGACTTAAAAATCTTTGATTCAGCCAATAAGAAGATTAGTCATCGAGTGAAAAAGGATGCTGAAGATAAGATCAAACTGAAGCAGGCCCTTTGTGAAATGGCCAAGTATATTTAGCAGCTTCATAATCCTCTGCCTCAGCCACTAACAATGGTCCCTTTTGATTTGGATGTAAATTCTCTTGAAAGTCAGAAATTCCTGGACCAGGTACACAGGGACAGATCAATATCAACAGTTTTCTACAAATGGATGGATAAGTTAAATGAAGAAATTACTAGGTTTACTAGTGATTTTGATAATGTGATGACAAAAGCTGAACAATTACTAAATACAATAGAAAATGATGTGGAGTTATGGAAAAAGAAAAGGGGGGAATTAGAAATCAAGATGCATTATATGGAGAACGTTTATACCTATGGTATAAATAAATTTATTTCTGAAAAGGCAGTGCCTGGAATGAATGAAAATTCACTGTTTGTAGTTAAAGTGAATTTGGAATGGGAAATTTCATTATATGAACATGCAATAGAAGAGTCATCTCAGATAATTGAAGCTCAGATCAACCTGAGAGACACCTTACTGGTGCAAAATGAATGTACAGGGAAGATCATCAGACTAGAAAATGAAGCCAGCGGTGAAATGTCTAAAGTGTTGTCCTACTTCTAGAAAAAGTTGGAAAACTTGAAAGCTACCAAAGAAATCAGGATGATTGATCATTTGATCCTAGCTCATGTGGAATCGGTAGTTCTCTACGGTGATGAACATCTGAAGGTGATTGCAAACAAAGCCCAACAAACACAGTGCTTCAAAGATGTTTGGCTGCAAAGGTTTAAAGCGGTTGCCGAACCAAACCAAAAGCTGAGATAGAATTTTCCTGTGGCGTTCGAGGAATGGAAGACAATGAAGAAGGCCACAAACACCAATGTTGGAGCTACAATGGGCCAATCAGCCAATTAGTTCTCTAAGTAGTTTTCTGTTTTAGTTTGTTTTCGAAGTTCCTGCTATTTTTGAGGCAGTTAGTTTTAAAAACTAAATTAAGCCTTGTGTGCCTATATATCATATTTTGGACGACCAAGTGAGTGTCGGTTCTTTTGCAAAAGAAACTCAATTTTACTATCGGTTCCATTTTCTTAAGTTCTTCCTGTGTTGATGACACTGAATATTTTCAAATATATGAATATATATTATCAGTTGGTAATATAAGTAGATTTTATAAAAAAAATTTGTGGATTAGTTGGTCTATCAAAATGCATGGTTTTGATTTCAGTTGGAGTTGAATGAACATGCTGTTATGATCTATTGAAATATATTTTGGATTTAATCTATAATTTGTCAAGATTTATTATCTTTATGAATCGGCCTTTTTCTTTGTTATTTTTCTAATTAAGGTTCGAGTCAGTTGGCTTGTATATCTTATTGATCTTCGAAATCTCAGAATAGTTAATCAGTTATCTATGGTGATGTGAATCACAACCTTTCGTGCTTTCTGGTCAAAAGTATGCTTCAAAATAGGTGTTTCTGAATAAAAGGTTTAATTGAAAATTTTTCTTGTTTAAGGCAGCTGCGCCTTTAAATGTAGAGTGTGGTTGTGAGTGACTCACTCAATTGTTAGTGCATTTCTTTCCTTTTGTGTTTAGGTTTTAAGAGTCTTTGATAACTATATTCCAAGAAGGAAAAATCTATTCACTAACACCAATGAAATAGATTTAGTGCAACCAACAACAAAAACCGAAGGACATTCAAGCATGACTGAAAGACAGAGCCAAAAGTCAGTTGTAGCCCGCAAAAAGTGGATCTGAATTCCAAGTCAGATAAAACAAGGGTATTCTATTTATAGGATATTTAATTTTTTTAAATCCATTTCTTTAGGGACAAGAAACATTAATGTAAGTGTTTTAATGAGTCTAACTTATTTAAAGCACATAGACTAGGAGATCTAGGTGCAAGTTGTAAACCTGATCTTAGAGTTAACATTGTTTTTATCATCAACTCGATGAAATCAATCCATTTATAAATAGATGATGTAATCATTCATTAGAATGTGTGTGGAAGAAAGAGGAGAATAGAATGAGCACATCTATGGATTGAATTGAGAGTTTCAAGAACCAGAGCAGAAAAAGAAGAATTTGGTTATCTGAACCAATAACAGAGGAAACCGATAATCAGAGGTAATATTTAATCATAATTAAGGTGATATTATTTTGTATGTGAACTACATAGGATCTGTATCAACAATAGGAGATTGCACTTACCAAGTCAATTTTTAATTTTCTATCATTCTAACAACTGAAGCAAAGTGTAATAAATCCTTCAAGAAAGGTGGATTTAACAGTCCTATATCAAATCTCTTAACTGAGTGCACACTTAACAGTGTTGCTAAAAGCTCTTAAAAAAGTAGATTTTAACAGGTCTCTACCAATACTCCTAACATGGTAGATCATCAGAAGTGATCAAAATTGTAAGCCTTAACCAGCCCCTTCCATTCTGTAGATAGTGAAGTTTTGTGGGTGCCATCCCCACCGCAGTTTTTACTTCCTAACAGGAGTTTTCTGCGATATCATATCTTGTGTTATGTGTCAATTATGTTCATGAATGTTTCTATGAATGATTCATATGTTTATTAATGTTATGAATTGATATAACTAACACAAAGATAGTGTAGATCAGATGGAATGGATATGCAATTGATTACTAAGGTTAATTGATTAAAGAACATGAAAAAGTTTTAGAGGTACTGATTCACCCCTCCCCTCTCAATACTACTTCCCATTAAACCCAAAAATTGGTATCAGAGATAAGTCGCTTCTTGAAAATCTTAAAGGCTTAAGAGAAAATATCATACAATAGAGAAGTACAAACTTGATAAGAATATTGAGAATAAAAAGATTGAGATACAGATGTTCTATGAACAGTATAAAGAAGCTAGAATCAAGATGAGAGAGTTGTTGGATGAAAGGAAAGGAATGGAAACTCGAAGCAATGAAAAATATTATCAAGAAGAAGATATTACAGACTTCTTTGAGTCTTCATGATCAAATACAAGCAAAGCATCAGATACATCAGAAGAGAACGTCACAAATCTAAAGGAGATCAATCAACATCTGATAGAGCAAATAAAGATGCTGCAAATCAGTCAAGAGACCCAATTGTGTTAGAATGATTGATGTGATGAGTTATGCTAGAAAAGATGAAACAAAAAGAGCACTAGCTACTGATGACAGGAGGAAGATTACAGAGAAACTACAAGAAAAGGAGTTAGAAATTGAAAGACATGCTGAGCATCGCCATGAGCTCACAAATCAAATCATTCTCATGAGTCAAGAAGAAAACAAAATGAATGTTGAACTCATTGAAAGAATACAAATTATCGGTGAACTAAGAGAAGAAAATGAAAAACTAAAGCATGAGGTTAGAATTTAGCAACAACATAATGAAGTTATCCGAAAGGATGAAGAGAGCAATAAAAAAATGGATGATTTTCTAGAAGGACAACAAAGAGTCAACTAAAACAACGGTCTAGGCTTTACTAAAAATGGAGAATCATCAAATCTATCCAATCTAAATAATTTTTATGAAAATCCAAGACCAAGAAAGCTTACATGAAAGCACTGTGGAAAGCAAGGTCACACTGCAAATGTGTGTAGAGGCAAAATGAAAGGTATTCCTAAATCTACACCATTCATAGGATTTTGATACAAATGTAACTAGAAAGGACATAAGGCATATGAATGTAAGTCTAAGATAGAACATCCAAGGAAGGAAACCTACATGGACAAATAGTGTCCTACATGCAAGATGAATGGGCACACAAGTCTTGAATGCTGGAAAAAGAAAAGGCAGGCATGGAAGCCAAAAGGTCAAGAAACTCTATATTAACTGAAGCATATTGGTAATCAGTATGTATGGGACTACAATACTTGGACAAATTGTATAGCATGTGGAAGGTATGGTCACATTTCTGCAAACTATATGAGAATATGGACAAGAAAGTCTAGAGGCTGGACTAACTCTGGAATGGCATGCTTACACTGTCACAAAGTTGGTCATCTCAAAAAGGACTGCAGAGACCAAATGACAGAGACAAGCACATACCCTAATGGAAACACCATTGAAGATATCCAGAGAGCTAGAGACAAGATGTGGAGAAAAGCTTCAAGCAATGATGAAGCTGGAACGAGCAATGCAAATGGTGACACCCCATCCAATGGATCCGGTGACATCACCAACCCCACCTAAGCAGAACAAGTGTGGAACTACATTAACACTAAGATATTACTTTACATCAGTTCCATAATGTAGTGAAATAATTCCAAATTAGCATAAGATAGATGCATCATGGTTATACTTGTTGAAAAATGTGAAAACAATGTCTTTGGGCATATATACAAAAACTCGTCGGTATACACTTAAAGGAAAGACTGTCTTGTTGCCCCACTTTTAGTCTACATATATTTCAGACAAAAGTGGATGTTTAATGTGTAGTAGTAGTCTTGAAATCTTTGTGTAAGTCCCAAGTCTAAGTCTAGCTATCCTCTTAGGCTAGGAGGCCTTTATCAGATTTCCCTAAATTGCCTTCTCTTTTGTGAGCCGAAGGGAATTTGTATTTGAGATCGTGTTTCATTGGGTAGGTTGAGTTCCCAAATCTGGTAAAGGTCATGTTTCAAAGAATTCAAACATTGATTTTATATGCAGTTGAAGGATTTTTTCTTAACATATCCTTTTGCAGCATTGGCAGAAAATTATTTCTGAACTTCTCCTTGGCGAAAAATCACTTACAGAGTGCATTTTCCACAATTAACAAACTTTAAAGTATTAAAGGTCAGTGAAAGTTGAAAATGAGAGATTTGGGAATAAAGAAGCTTGGGAATTCAGATGAGATCTATTTTAAGAAAAAGGAATGATTGAACAAGGAAGAATTCAAGATGCAAGCTTAATGGCAGAAAAGTGGAAAATGGCTTCTCCACTTCTCCAACAGGTGAGTTTCGACCCGTGCAGTACGTTTTCTTCCAAATCATTATATGGAAGAACTTTAAAGAAAAATCAATCTCATAGGTGATCCAAGGCATAAAGAAAGCCGATGAAATCAAGATATACCATTTTAGCATTTCAATAAGCTAAAATTCTCCTTTGGTGGATTTTTGAGTAGAGAACACTCCAAAGGCATTTCTCCACTAAAAGGGAGGCGGAAAAGTGATTTTCCACTACCTCCAGAAAGTTACCGTTACGGTTACTAAAGTGAAAAGATGTTTCTTAACGGCCCATGGGGGGTAAAGTAATTAATTCAAATAAATTTTTTTTACTCCATAACAAACTTTTTCATTAATGTCTTAGTCTTTTCATTTGTGTGGCACAGGAAGTCGGCTATTAAACGATAAGAATTCAAAAGTTATAAAATCAGTGAGGTATTACAAACAGGATCTACCATCTGTTTAGCAAATTGTCTGAATATGAAGCTCTCGACTATAGTTATTCTCTGCTCTTGTGTTCTTGAGAGATATCCCTTATCCCAAGTCAAAATTAGTTGAAGTATGGCTACTAGATTTATGGGATTCGACGGGATGAATGACATCACATCTGATTGGCATAAAATTACAGACACTTCCTTGAAGTTCTTTGATATGAAGAACTTTTAGAGTAGATTGAAGGTAGAATATATGCACCCTGTCACTGAGAAGTTAAAAGAGAGCGTGTTAGTAGAAGTTGCTGGTTTTCCTGTTGCCGTCCAAGCTCTTGAGCTTGTTCAAGGGTGCATAGCTCGATATAATTCAGATACCAAGCAAATCATCCTACCTAATGACATGGTGCTTCTATCCATTTATTGAGATTCTATCCAAAACCCCATGTGCATTCCAGAGCAGGCTGAATATTCAAAAATGACATATAGTCGGGCAGTTACCAAATATGGAGCAAAGAAGGCAGTGTGGAAAAAGGAAATAATGAAGTCATGGTTTGAAGAGCCGAGGAGCGCCAAAGGAAAATTGCCCAAAAAATTATACGGCACAAATTTGAAGCCAGAAATTGTAGACATCTTGGTGCTGCTCCATAGGATCTCAGGTGAGAGTAACACACTAAACTTCGTTGAGAACCATTTCTTCTTAGTCCAGGTGATCTGTTCTCAACACCATTTCATCGATTGGGCTCTTATGGTAAGCGAAAATCTCTCCAGTGCCCTAAGTAGAGCTAAGCTTCAGAATGAGTTCTACATGTCTTTAGTCCTTATATATATTAGCTACAATTCAAATTTGGCCAGGGCTTCCTAGATTAGAAGAGTTCCTAGATGATGTTAAAAGCTATGAATTTTTCCCATGTCTACAATTACATAATAGTTATGTTGAGTATCTCAGAGTTAATGATACATTCATAATGAGACTGTGTAGGGAGCTACAAGGTTGCCTAGAAAGGAGATTTTCTCCTGAAGCCATGGCTTTTATTAGCTAGTTTGGTTGCTTTTTCATTCAATTTGCGAATTTATCATATATTCATCTTGCAGGATTTGATGACTTCTCTTTGAAGTTTCCCAGATATCCTGATGATATGATCATGCTGGTTGAGGTAATGAGGTAGGCACTCTAAGTGAACCTAATCTGTGCTGATGCTAAGAAGAAGGGATACAATTTCTTGATGACCATTGGAGCTTAAAGTTGTGCATCCCAGTCTGAGGCAAACAATATTTTGAAGACATTCTCAAAGAGGTTTCACTTGGAGACATATGATGTCTTGAGGCCGCACTATGATCCTGTAAATTATGCCTGAGATCTCTTGCAAATGAGTCATGAAATTCATCATGTTGATGATATTAAAGACTACTGGGCTAATTGTAAAGATGACTTAGAGAGTCGAGAGAGATTCTATGCCAAGTTAATCATTGAACTGTAGACACCTAAACCTGATTAACACATCTAATCACATTTAGTGCCTTCTAGGACATATCAGCTAAGTAATTAAGCATTACCTAATTGACCTATGTCATCCCCTAGCCCTAATTAATTCAATTAATTGGCTATAGTTGTAATTAATTATTAAAAGCAACCAATAGCTTAATGTTGGAGATTTACTTCTGGTAGCTAGTTGATTGTATGTTTGTCATTGATGACAACATATAATATACAACAGTGTTCTGTATGTACTTATCAGAATGATGCTATTAAGCCTTGCACAGTTATATTCATGTTTTAGACATGCTTTGGATGCTTTGTTGATACACGCAGACTCAGATATGAATTTTTAGTTGAGTTGTGTAATTCTGTTAGTGGCAGTTATAGTTTCTAGAGTTTATCTATACAGAGCCGACGTATTAGCATTGGTTCTTGAGTTTCTCCTATCTTTAGGATATGTGTTTTTATATTCATGATTAGTTATGAGTTAACCATGTTTGGTTAAGAGTGCTTGTCATGTTTCATCTAGATCATGTTGTTTGAGATAATTTGGTGGAGGCGACTCAATGAAGCGTCGCATCTGTTCAGCTCGTGTTGTGCGATCTTAATCCTGATTGTCTGCTTAGTTAAGCTAACAAGGAAGTTGGTGAAGTGTTTCCCATAGCCATCATGACCTTATAATTTCAGGAAGATACTTATAGAAGTTCATTTGTGAATGCTAAGTGTGAATGATAAGAAAAGAGACAGAAAAAGTATAGAGCAGAATATCAGTTATGTTTCATTCATCAAGGATCTATGTGAAGAAGCAGTGGAAGATTACATTACATTGGAACTGATCAAGAAAATAGGTCTACTCTAAAGTTCATCATCAGATATAGTGCATATCTATTCTATAGAAGGTTGTAGCCTTCACCATTGAAGTAGTGAGATTTTGGACAGCGAGTCCTCACCCTTAACAGGGTTATTTATAAAAGACTCCTAATAGGGTCAAACCCTTAACCAGGTCACTATACTTATTGCATCGTTAATAACAACTCCTAACAAGGTTGCAATATCTTCTAATAGGGATTATTATAAACAAGTATAGTTCATTGTGGGTGCTAATTCCCACCGGGGTTTTTACCATTTGGTTTCCCCGTAACCAAATTGTGGTGTTGTCTATTGTGTTATCTGAATGTGCATTTACTTTATGGTATTCTGGAATTAATAAGAGAAAAGAGTTAAATTAGTTGATAACTGATTCACCCCCCCTCTTAGTTATCCTTTGGGACTATTGTAACAATTGGTATCAAAGCCAAGTGCCTTGAAGAGAAAGCCTAACAGCTTAAGGTAGATCAGATGGCATACTTCAGATAAGAGAGTCCTAATTTTGATGGAGAGAATTATCTGGATTGGAAGAACAAAATGATAACACATCTACAGTGTGTTGGTTTTGAGATCTTTGAGATAGCCACACAAGAAGTTTCTATTCCCTCTCTAAAAGACCTTGCAAAAGATGGTGCTACTAGTAAACAAAAGGATACATTCATAGCTAATACAATTGCCAAAGAAGCCCTTATAAGTGTACTATCTGACAGTGAATTCTCTGAGATCAAGAAAGTAGACAAGGCATAAATAATATGGAAGTATTTAGAAGACATGTTTGAAGGAGATATCCAAGCAAAGAATGCGCACAGGAAGACATGGAAAAAGAAATACAACAATCTTGAAATGTTACCTAAAGAAAACATTGGAGCCTACAATCAAAGGATAAATGAAGCAGTTTCTAGAATCAGAAACAATGGTGGAGAAATTTCAGAAGAAGACATAATGGACAAGCTGATGACTACATTGATAGTAGACTATGAGAGAAAGATCAATATTATAGATGAAACCATCCAATTTTCAAAGGACTTTGAGAGAGAGACTTTGATTAGTAAAATCTCTGCATTTGAGATATCACGATTGAAGACTGAACCCAAAAGTAAAACAGCCTTCAAAGCATCAATACATGGTAAGAAAAATTTACACATTTCTAATGAGAAGGAAGAAGTTGATGAATAACTAGAAGAAAGTATTGCCATGATTTCTAAAAGAGAAAAGAAAGGCAAAGGAAAGTATGAAGGACAACTTCCATTCAAATTTTTTTCATGCAACAAGATTGGTCACTTTGCATCCAAGTGTCCCACAAGAGTCAAGAAGTTCAGATCTGATTACAAACCTAAATACAAAAAGGAATGCTACAATGCTAAAGAAGGTGTAATAGCTGAAGATTCAGGAGAGGATGAAATTGGATTTGTTTCCCTTAAAGACATGGAAAAATTGCTTGAGAAAATGGACATTGAAGATGAAAAGAAAGCACATGAGTTAGCCCTAATTTCCAAAGCAGACATCAGAACTAATTGGATTATTGATAGAAGATGTTGTCACCACATGACAGGTGATAAAGAAAGATTTTTTCATCTGGACAAGTACAAAGGTGGTATGGTTAGATTTGGAGATAACACGCCTAAACCTATCATAGGCAGAGGATCTATCATGCTAGATGGAAAGAACAAGACAGATGATGTTCTGTATGTTGATGGATTACATCATAGCTTACTAAGTGTTGGACAACTACTTGACAAAGGTTATCATTTGGAATTCAAAGACAACAAATGCATTATTAACAACAAAGAAGGAGACATGATTGCATCAGGCTCAAAAACAAAAGGTAATGTTTTTTAGCTCAATTCAGTTTTAAGTTGTTTTGTTGCAAAAGTGGATGATAGTTGGTTATGGCACAAGAGACTCTGTCATATCAATTTTGACAATATAGTAAAGATAAGAAATGTCAAGGCAATTAGAGACCTTCCAAGTATTGCAAGACCATTTGACACAATGTGCAGGGAATGTGTTATGGGAAAGCATGTAAGGAGCTCTTTCAGAAGAAAGAAGAACTCAGCTAAAAACAAATTAGACCTAGTGCATACAGATTTATGT
This sequence comes from Thuja plicata, assembly GCA_018584345.1. Taxonomy (NCBI): domain Eukaryota; kingdom Viridiplantae; phylum Streptophyta; class Pinopsida; order Cupressales; family Cupressaceae; genus Thuja; species Thuja plicata. The sequence goes on along the minus strand of MU223355.1, from coordinate 682,732 downwards.
GGTCCTACTCAAACAAGATCATACTATGGAGAAAGGTATTTCATTTTGTTTGTTGATGATTTTTCAAGGATGATGTGGGTTGCGTTATTAAAGGAGAAGTATGAAGCCTTTGAGAAATTCAAAATATTCAAAGCTAAGGTTGAGAATGAATATGGAATAAAACTAAAATGTCTAAGATCAGATAGAGGAGGATAATTCACCTCTGACCAATTTTATGAGTACTGCGAAGAACATGGGATCAAAAGATAGTTGAGTGCTCCTAGAACCCCTCAATAGAATGGGATTGCAGAAAGAAGTAACAGGATCATACTCGATACAGCGCGTACTATGATGATTGAGGAAAAGTTGCGCACACCTATTGGAGAGATGCAGTCAACACAATAGTCTATACTATCAACAGAACACAACTAAGGCTAGGCGCATATAAGACACCTTATGAGCTTTGGTTTGGTAATGTACTTATAGTAAAATACTTCAGAATCTTTGGTAGCAAGTGCTACATCAAGAGAGATGATGGTGTTGGTAAGTTTTATGCTAGAAGCGATGAAGGTATTTTCCTTGGTTACTCTACTAAAAGAAAAGTATACAAATGTTTTAATTTGAGATTAAAGAAGATAATTGAAATTACTCATGTAAAGATTGATGAGAAGTTTATGGTTCAAGGGAGGTACTATGAATATGCACCTATGATTGAGGATGAACCCAGGCCTAGCAATAAAGACACTGTTATTAAAGAAATGTTTGATTGCATTGATGTATCATGTAATGAACCTGAATTAAGAAAACAAGTATCACAGATTATAGATGAGGATGTCACACCGAAAGTTCCAAAATTCACATCTAGATACCATTCAAAAGATGATATCATTGGAGATCAGAGCAGTAGTGTTTTGACTGGATCTAAAGCAAAAATTTTAATAGTGGATGAAGAGGTATGTTTACTTTCATAGATTGAACCTTTAAGTGTTGAAGATGCTTGCAAGGATTTAAATTGGTAGAAAGCAATGGAAGAAGAATTAGATCAAATAATCAAAAATGATACATGGGAATTGGTTCCTAGACCTAGTGACAAAAAAGTGATTGGAAAAAAGTGGGTATTCAGGAATAAGATGAATGAAGATGGTATAGTGGTCAGAAAAAAAGCAAGAATGGTGTGTAAAGGATATGCATAGAGGGAAGGAATAGATTACACTGACACATTTGCCCTTGTGAGAAGACTAGAAGCCATTAAGTTATTCTTGGCCTATGCAACATTCAAAAACTTTAAGGTATACCAAATGGATGTCAAATCAGCCTTTCTAAATGGTGACTTGAAGGAAGAAGTCTACATAGAAAAACCTGAAGGATTTAATCTATCAGATAAACCATACATGGTATGCAGATTGAAGAAAGCACTCTATGGACTTAAACAGGCCCCAAGAGCATGGTATGAGAGACTAGATGGTTATCTTACCAAGATTGGATTTAAGAAAGGAGCAGCAGATTGCAACTTATTCATAAGAGAGACACCTGATGGATTATTACTTGTTTCCATATTTTTTGATGACATTATCTTTGGAGGTAATAACAATCTTAGTGCAGAATTTGCAAAAGAAATGTAGAATGAATTTGAAATGAGCATGATTGGTCCTATAAAATATTTTTTGGGATTGAATGTAAAGCAGATAGATAAAGAAATATTCATAAATCAGTCCAAATATGTGAAGGAAATATTGAAGACTTTCAAGATGGAAGAATATAAGCCAGTATGCACTCCTATGATAACATGAAGCAAGCTTTCTAAAGAGGATGATTCCACAGCAGTTGAAAAGACATTGTACAAGTCTATGATTGGAAAACTTATATATCTTACTCAATCTAGACCAAACATATCTAATGCAGTTGGCATTGTTGGTATATTTATAGTTGAACCCAAGTAGAATCACCTAATGATAATAAAGAGAATATTCAAATATCTAAAGGGAACTATAGACTATGGTTTATGGTATCCTAAATTAGAGAATGTACAACTTCATGTATATATAGATGCAAATTGGGTAGGTTGTATTGATGACAAGAAGAGTACTTCAGGAGGAGTAGTATTTATTGGAGATAGGTTGGTTTCTTGGATAAGCAAGAAGCAGAATTGTATCTCTCACTCAATAGTAGAAGCTAAATATGTTGCAGCAGCATTGAATTGTTCAATAATGGTTTGGATCAAGCAGATGGTTAAAGATTTTGGTATTCAAGTTGATTATCCTATTGTTATTCATTGTGATAACACTAGCACTATCAACATGTCCAAGAACCCTGTGATGCACACAAAGACAAAACACATTGAGATCAAATACCATTTTTTTAGAGAAAAAGTTGCAGACAAAGAAGTAAAATTGGACTATGTGAGCACTAAAGAATAGTTGGTAGATATTTTCACAAAGCCTTTATCAAAAGATACTTTTGAGTATCTCAGGGAGAAGTTGGGAGTAATTCCCTTTCCTAAGTCTGATTAGATAAAGCAGCAAGTACATTAATCCATGGTGACTGATGAATGGTTGACTACTCTATTTCTGGAGTAGTACCTGTGCCTAATTGTTTATGGTGCCCTTTTCCATTGATGTCAAAGGGGGAGTATGTAGTAAGGGGAGCATATTCTCTGGGGGAGTATATAATCATGTAACTTAGAAACACAGATAGAGGAGCTGCAACAATGTAGAGGAATCTTTGATGAGGATATCAAGAAGATTGTAAAAAGAAAGAGGACACCATGTGCTGAAGATGTTTTTAATATCATATGTTGCCATCAATGTCAAAGGGGGAGATTGTTGGAGATTTACTTTTGGCAACTAGTTGATTGTATGTTTGTCATTGATAACAACATATAATATACAATAGTATTTTGTATGTACTTATCAGAATGATGCTATTAAGCCTTGCGCAGTTATATTCATGTTTTAGACATGCTTTGGATGCTTTTTTCATACACGTAGACTCAGATATGAAGTTTCAGTTGAGTTGTGTAATTCTGTTAGTGGCAGTTATAGTTTCTGGAGTTTATCTGTATAGATCCGATGTATTAGCATTATTTCTTGAGTTTTTCCTATCTTTAGGATACACATGTTTATATTCATGATTAGTTATGAGTTAACCATGTTTGGTTAAGAGCGCTTGTCATGTTTCATCTGGATCATGTTTTTTGAGATAATTTGGTGGAGTCGACTCAGTGAAGCGTCGTGTCTATTCAGTTCATGTTGCACAATCTTAATCCTGATTGTGTGCTTAGTTAAGTCGACAAGGAAGTTGGTGAAGTGTTTTCCATAGCTGTCGTGACCTTATACTTTGAGGAAGATACTTATAGTAGTTCATTTGTGAACGCTAAGTGTGAATGATAAGAAAAGAGATAGAAAAAGTACAGAGCAGAATATCAGTTATGTTTTATTCATCAAGGATCTATGTGAAGAAGCAATGGAAGATTACTTTACATTGAAACTGATCAAGATAGCAGGTCTACTCTATAGTTCATCATCAGATATAGTGCATATCCATTCTACAGAAGGTTGTAGCCTTCACCATTGAAGCAGTGAGCTTTTGGGCAGTGAGTCCTCACCCTTAACAGGGTTATTTATAAAAGACTCCTAACAGGGTTAGACCCTTAACCAAGTCACTATACTTATTGCATTGTAAAGAACAACTCCTAACAGGGTTGCAAGATCTTCTAACAGGGATTATTATAAACAAGTATAGTTCATTGTGGGTGCTAATTCTCACTGGGGTTTTTACCATTTGGTTTTCCTGTAACCAAATTGTGGTGTTGTCTATTGTGTTATCTGAATGTGTATTTACTTTATGGTATTCTGGAATTAATAAGAGAAAAGAATTAAATTAGCTGATAATTGATTCACCCCCCTCTCAGTTATCCTTTGGGACTATTCTAACACTTAATAATTAATTAAAACCCCATTCCCCTATTATTGAATGAATATGTTATTTATGTAATTCAATTCATTAATATTCCCTTTAACCCCTAACCTAATCTATCCCAACCACCTAACCTTAAGTTCTAACTCAACCCAACCTCTTCACACATGCTAACCTAACCAATCCCAATCACCTAATCCTGAGTTCAAACTAATCCCAACCTCTTCACCCATCCTAATCCTATCTAAACTCTCCTTAATGATGTCACATTCCTAATTTTTGTATTAGGAATTCAATCCCTTCTCCAAATTCAACTTTCTCAAACCATCCTCATCCAAGTGCATTTAATGCTCTTACATCCTCATAAATGCATCATTTAAGGCTCTTACATCCTCATTAATGCCTCTTACACCCTCATTAATAGCACTATCCCTAAAGTCTTCATTCTTATCCCTTGGCCCTCTTCCCTAAATGGTCACATTCCTCCCTCCTTTCAACCCAATCATATTGTGACATGTGTCACAACTTGATGCACTTGAAGAAGCACAATCCATGTGCTCTCTTCTAGTTGCATCATGACCTCTCTTCATCTTTGCACCTGAACCAATCATTTCTTCCCCCATTTTCTATAAATAGAAGGCTCATTCCTTCACATTTCATCCATCTTTTGAAGTAACATCATAATGTCAGTTTTAGCCTAGATATTCCAATCTTGAAGAGTAAACTTATAATGCTAGTTTAGAGAACATACCTTTGAAGCTTGGAGCACATCTTGAGCACACATCCATAATCATGAACACATCAAAAGGGGAGCTTAGATTCAGTTTTGAGGAGGTTTTGCACTTCCTTGTTTCCTTATTGTTTAATTTTTCCTTTTTTGGTTTAATCATGTATGTAGCTTAGATTCTTAGTTATTGAATTCTTTATTTATTATTGTGTTCCTTTATAACTGATTTTCATAGCTTACATTCTGGCACACCTGGTGGGACTCACTTCACAGGTTCCTTTTCATTGTTTTGCTTGCAAACTAACCCTCTAAGCTAATGTGTTTTTGTTGTTTGAGTATGTTTTGCAAGCTCTTATTTTCTTTTGCAGGTTTAAAAAGGCAAGAAAATGATATTGCTTCTATCTTCTTTCTACTTTCTCTCTATTACGCTTCCACGAATATCATTGATACACAAACAAGAAGACTATATTCCTTCTATCTTCTTTCTACTTTCTCTTTATTACCCATTTGTTGAAATATGGTCTATATCACTGGGACCATTATTTGTAAAAACATGGGGGAAAGGCACTATAAAACTACAATAATGCACTCTTACTAACTTTTTTTTTATTTTTTATAGGTCTACATGTTAGCCATCTAGTTTGGTAAAAAATCACATAATCTTTTAATTAAAAAAAATCCCATTTCACTTTTTGGGGTTTAAAAAGAACAGTGTATGCACTCACATCATTTCACACTTGGTTTTGGGTTTCAAAGTAAACAAAAGACAAATTCAACAAAAGTCAAAGTCAACAAAAGTCAAAAAGTCAACAAAAGTCAGCATTTCTTTTTTTGGGCTTAAAATGAACATGCAAAAAATCTTGAATGCTTTAAGGAAAATGAATAATCAAACATCTGATTTTGGGTTTAAAACTGAACAATCAAATCACACATCTTATTTTTGGATCTTAAAATTTAACTATCAAACACTTCACTTCTTGGATTTTAAAATTGGACAAAGCAATCACACATTTCCTCTTGGGTTTAAAAACTGAACAACTCAAATGAACTCAATCTCCAATGCATAAAGACAAATTGAACAAGGCAAACAAAATCTCACTTTGGTGCTCATAAAAAGAACAAACTTGCAAGTTTCTGCACAAATCAAACATTGCTTAACTTATCAAGGGAATTAACTGTGTGTTTGGCATCTCTGGTGCACTTGCACAAAATCTATAGAGCGCAACCTCACTTCATGCATTATCCTCTCCCATTGGATTTCATGGTCATTGGTGCAAGAGAAAGGTGATTGTGACCATTCAATGTTTTTTTGAATCTTCTTAGAGGGGCCTGTCTAGAAGAAGCACGAGTCATTCTGGAGAACGACCTCAAACTGGTAAATCCTTTGACTGGTATAGAAATAAGGTGGACTTAAAGGTCTATCTATATCCCTTCAAGCTTGGGCAGGTCATGTTCAATGGTAGTCTAGACTGGGTGAACTCCCCAACATATCAACATGATTGAACTAGGCTCTTAAGTGAGTCATGCCATACAAACAGATTGCGGGGACACCACGAAAATACTAGCAACTCATAAATCTATCAACCTACCTGATCCATCCCCAAAATATTGATAATTGACTGGGCAAGGAAGATAGTAACTTCCCCAAGACATTCACACATTTATGCCATCCTAAGAATTTGGAGTCGGCTAATACGACATCATAACTAGAGCCTTGTGCTTGGTGATGGCCATATTCTGATTAGCTCTTGTGTGTGTGCCTACGTTTGCGGACAAAGGTTTTCAAGCTCACTGCATCCTTAAGGTAGAAAGTGCTTGTATGTGTCTTTAGTGTTACAAACCTTGTGCAAAACAATTCTCGAACATACACAAGTCTAGAAGTTTTTTAAGTCCTTTTTCCAAAGAGATCAACATTTTATGCTTCTTGCAAGGTTGCTTTACCTCTTGCCAGATTGTTTTCTCCAAATCCTCAAGATCATCATTTATTCTGAAAAACATTCCAAGGCACACTTTTCATAGTTACTGCCTCATCATAAGCATTATCACATTGAGCTCATGTCCTATTCCATCAAACATAAGAAAGTAATGCCAAGCCTCCAAATATTTTCATCCTAGGTTCATAATTATGTCCTTACTCTCTTCCAACATTAGTTTCTTCTAGTGTCATCGATTCCTTCTAGCAGAGCTATCTCTTTCGATCCTGCATCCTTTCCATCTTCTTTCAATTTAGTCCTTCTTCCAATCCTAAGCTAAAGCTGAATCCTAATCTGAACTTCAATCTTCTATCTGTCTTCATTCTTTCTTCCTATCCAACTCATCTGCATCATCATGTTACAACTCTTTTATGAGGAGTTTGGTCGTACCACCCCTTTTCTAACTTTATCCCATTCCAATGATGATGATATGGTTGATCATGATGCATATATTGAAAATATTTGCAAGCTCACACCTACATCCTATCCCGATGATGAAGGTCTTATTGATCATGACACATATATGGAAAGCCTTAGCAAGATCGCACTTGCATCCTATTCTGATGATGATGATATGGTTGATCATGATGCATACTTTGAAAATCTTAACAAGCTTGGTCTAAGCATCTCCCAAATCTAGTTATTCCTCCACACTATCCCATCAGGCCACCATGCATACCCAATAGCACTCATTATCATACCTTTGACAAGGGAAATCCTTCTTATCCTCCATCCACATCTCCTTCTTATACATACATGCCTCCATCTTATCCCATGGTCATATCCCACCCTCCGTCTTTCCATAACAACACTACTAGATACATCCCTAATCCTAACCCCCATCTCATTATCCTCCAACCCATGTTCAAATCCCTAATCCTAGTCCTCCATTTCCTCCAATCCATCACTAGAATCCTCATAATATTGCTCCTCCATCATCCACTCTGTCTTATCCATCTCCCCCATCTTATCCCAATGCACCATCTCCAATTCCTACCTACATTAATACATATTCCATACCCCAATCCATCCCTCCTCTTCCATTAGCTAGTCAATCAAGTTCACAAACCATTGCCACACCTACCTATGTGAGCTATCTAGTCATACCATCTCCTACATCGAACTCTACACAATCATTCAACCATACAAGTTCACAAGACATTGCCACATCTTCATATGTGGACTATCCTAACTTCCCACCATCTACGCCTACAAATTATCCATCTTTGATACGTAAGTCTCCAAGAAGTTTCACAAGGAAGCCAACAGAAAATCCATCTCTTCCAGAGTCACGTTTTATCACTTCCCCATGCGAAAAGACTAGTGATGAAGTCCTTCCATCTCCCGCACCCATGATTACTCTTCCATCTCACACACCAATTATTTCCCTTCTAGATCTCATACTTTTTAATCCTTTTCCATCTCCCATACCTCTTATTTCCCTTCCCAATCTCATACTTTTTGATCCTCTTCCATCTCCTAGCACCATTGAAGTCCCCTCATCTGTTGAATTCATCCAATCTTCATCCCCATCTTCTTCTCCTAACACTATTCACACCTCGTCCCATGAACCTTATGCCTCCTCCCTTCTTCCCTCCATTATGGAATCCACCATCCCTCCATACACTCCATTTGTAAAATCTCCCATCCATCCATACACCCCATTTGTAGAATCTCCCATTCTTCCATCCCCTCCATCTAAAGAATCCATCCATATATCCCCCATCACACCATCCACATCAATCCAATCATGTCAAGAACTTGTCCAAAAGCATGTTGAAGTATCCATTGACTTGACTATAGATTGCATCATTCCATCCACTCCATATGAAGATCCTAACATCCCACTCCATCCATTACATGATCCATCCACTCCACTTCCTAATCCATTGCCCTCCACTCTTCCATCTCAAGATCCTATCCTTCCATCTACTCCACCTCCAGATCCATTATCCTATCTGAGTCAAGATCCAAGCATCCCATTCACTCCACTTCCTAATTCCTCCAGTCCTCCATATCTAGATCCTACTATTCCATCTCCTCCAACTCTAAATCCATTATCCTATCTGCGTCAAGATCCAAGAATCCCATCCCCTTCACTTCATAAACCTTTATCACCTCCAATTCCATCTATCCCACCACCATTACTCCATCACCTTGGTCCACTCACATTCATCCGTGGTGTTCCACTAAAACAAAAGAAATCAGTTTCATGTCCACCATTTACACTCCTCTTGATACTGGACTCACATCTTGTTCCCTAAGAAATAAGTAACCTATTGCAAATTTAATGCTAAAAAAATGGAATTATCAAGGTAAAGGTGCAAGAATAAATGAGAAAGGTATACTAGAGCCCATCTCTGTTAAAAGACATCCATGATTTTGTGGTATTGGTTACGCACCTAGAGGTCCTTCATCCAAAAATTTTGGTACAACTAAAGCAAAGTTCAAGAGTACTTTCAAACCCTCCATTGCATCTTCCTATCATCCCTCTAAAGCATATAACACTATCCCCCCTCCTCCATCCTTGCAACCCAAGACAACCTACCATATTCCTCCTTCATCCTCTCAATCCATTTTTGGCCCCTATGTCCCAAAATCTCATCCCACATCTTATCCCACTCCTTCCTTCATCCATCAATCCCATATAAAAAAATCCCACCACTTACATTCTCAATCAAGATCAACAAAGGCACATGCCCATGCTCTCCATCCACCATCCTACATCCACCACTCCATCCATATTTCCTCCATCTCATGCAAGTTATCATATCTCCCCCAATGCTACTCCCTATAATTTGGATGCCAAATCACCAATGCATAAAGAAAAATATCCGCAAAATGCTAAAGATTGTCATGTCCACTCTAAATGACATGCTCTAGCAAAAGAAAATCCACTCAAAAAATGCACTACATCCCATAGGCCACAAAGGCCCACAAAATAAAAATAAAAAAATATGTGGATCCCAAAGCAAAAATATAACATGCATCTAAAAGAAACATCCATTGTGGCATCCGAGGTTACTAATCTTCTAGCCAAGCATTCCTCTCCTCCATCTTCAAAATCTATTTTGGGTCCTTATGTCCCACAACTTCCTACCATGATTCCTGCATCACATCCATAGGTACCATCTGCTTCACATTCTTTCTTCCCACATCCCTCGCAACATGTGCCAATGTTGATCTTTACAGCATCCCCCTATCCCACTCACTTTCCATCATTTTATCTAAATAATTCCAAATATCATATCCCCTATCCCACATATCTCCCCCCACATAACTATCTCATAGCTGCATTTTCCTAACTCACTCATCCCACATAAAGTTGTACCAACATATCGTGATCAACACCAAAAGAAGCAACGCAAAGAAAAAGAAAAAAAGCAAAGCAAAAAAGCAAAAATAAATTAAAATAAATTAAAACAATAAAGAGAAATCAATTCGTCCATTAGTGAAAACATGGCAAACAAGCACCTTGGACAGGTACCATGATGAAATCCTTGTAAATAGGTGTCATGTGTAGTTCCTCCATCCAGTTGCTCTTCACACTTGGGGGCAAGTTCCTTCTGGCCACCATCTATCTACCATCCATATCCTATCTTGTCCTTTTCACTTCCTCCATCCTCCTCTAGATCTTGATGAGAAATATACAGGCCACCATATCTACATGCTTTTGGACATCTCTTGACATCCATCTCTTATCTCCTATCTTTATCCACCTATCCTTTTATCCACCCACCCATCCTTCCTTCCATCTATCCTTCTACACTATCTTCCTCCCTTATCCACCCTTTGTCCTAATTTCATTCACCTCCATCATTCTCTTGTTATCCTCTCTTCCATCCTGTCATACGCCCTCCTAATGCTTCCTCAGATGCATGACCTATCCTAAGTGGGGGCATTTTGTTCCTTGGTGACGTAGTCCTTGGAGACCTTCTCCTATCCACCTGTCATTTCCCAATCCTCCTCTCATATCCACAATCCTTCAACTATCCATCCATTCCTCTACTAAAATCCTTCCATCTAGCACTTACCTCTCCGCATTCCACATCATCTCCTCCATCTTCCAATTCCTCCTTTCATATATCCCATCACCTGTTTCTTCCCTTGTCATTGGTATCTAGCTCTAGGCTATCCTCAAGCACCCAATGCCAATCATTCCAATCCTAATTCTCTTTGTGACCTACCATCGCATTAAAATCCTATCCACAACCTCTCGCTATCCAAAGTCAAGTAGTAATCAGCTCATCCAAGCACACCCTTAGCCATGTTGCAAGCTTTCATCACAATCCACTCATCATCATTGGGATGCATCCTTCCCAATCCTTGTGTTTTCTTTGGGATTACATCATTCCTACTGGTGCAGGTCAAAAAACTTTTGATTAAATTTCTCTCAAAGTAACTTGTAAAGTGTCGGGTTGTATATTGAATCTTGAACCTTGAACTCAATGTTCAAAGTTCAACATCCCATTTTTTGCTGTGCAAGTCCGCGCTCATCTTTTCAATCGGTAAGTTTTTCAAGCTCGTGTCGGATGTGTAATGTAATATTGAACTGTGAAACTTGAACTCACTAGTTCAAAGTTCAAAGTTCAACTTCCCATTTTACATTTGTCTTTCCTTCTTTAGCCTGCGTCTTTTTCTGTCTCGGCGTCTCATTTTTTGAGATCTTGAATTTTGAACCATAACTTTTTGTGTTCATAATTCATTTTCCCCTCACATGTCATATGTCAGTTTGTTGTATTTATTATTTGTGTCAATTCATGGCTAAAGGCATGTGAGATGTCAAACTTTGACCTTAGTGCATCACAGTTCAATGTTCAAGATTCAGAAATGTGATAATGATCGGACACACTCGGCACGTGCCAGATGTCACTCACATTTATGAAATTGATTTCTGAAAAGACAGGGAGTGACATCAACTCAACTAAAAGTATAGTTTGCCTAAGTAAACAGTAAATGTGATGGGACGTGGCCAGCTATTGGTGGTAGGAATCATTGATTCATGGAAAGTAATCATAATTACTAAAAAGAAGTGATTTAAATGTATGTATTCAACTTTCCTTTCTTTGCCATTTCTATTTTCACCTTCTGTTGGAAAGCTAGATGGGATTGAAGATCTTTGAAGGTTTTTCTCTGCAAGCGGAAGTGTTGGCATCAGTGAGTCTCAAAGTATTTTCTCTTATTTTCCTTTCTATTTTTTAAGAATTTGCATGCTGTAAGAAAGGAAATTTATATTATTTTGTATCCTTTTCCCGAATCAGTAGTGCTAGGAATTATCATGGGTAGTTCCAGTAAGTCGGCCTAATAGGCCAAATTTGTAAAAGAGAACAAGTTTTCTCCCATAAGTAGCTGTTTACCAGAAATGGGAGATATGGTTCTTGTCAATGACGACATTGCAGAGATTGTTCACAGAGTTAGAAACGCCAAAGCCGAGACTATATCAGCCAAGATCATTGAAAGCAGTTTGTTGGAGGCTGCTAGTTTTCCTTAAGTGACTTTGTGCCCTGAATTGGTGATGGAGTGTAGAAACAGGTATGATAGGGTAAATAAATGTATCTACCTTCCTTCCAGAGAAATATTGGTGTCTGTGAACCGACAAACAATAATGGTGGCCCTGAGAATTCCCCCCATAGAAACTTATGTCACCTGTGATTTTGAAAAACCTAAACAAGATTTTCTCCACAATTTTAGAAATTACAGTAACAATATAGCCAGAGACTGGTTATCCAAAGCTGAAAGAGGAGGTTCTAGACTTCCCAAGGCTCTGAAAAAGGACCATTTGGTAAGAGAGGTAAGAGATATTATTGTCATGCTGAACAGACTGAGGGGAAAACCTAATGACATAATATGGGAGGACTGGATGTACATCCTCATTCAAACCATTATGACTGATGGAAAATATGTCGACTGGGCTGAAGTAATAGCGACAAAGCTAGATGAAGAGCTATCCCAGTCTATAGAAGCCTCTAATTTCTATATGTCCTCATACCTATTTTATGTTCTAGCCATCTGTAGAAACTAGGAGGGTCTATCTCATCAACCATGGAGAGATGACATGATGATCTACGAATACCATTCTTATCTGCAGAAGGAGAAGAACCTAAGAAATTTTTGAAGGGTGCAAGATACATTCCTAGCCAAGCTTGTCTTTGAGCTGAGAGGGAGAATAAATTGCAGAATGTCTGAAGACGCTATGGAGTTGATTAAGGCTTATGGTAGTTTCTTTGTTCAATTACCCACCTTCAGTTATCTAAGGGTAGGAGGCTTTAGTGTTGAACCTGTGAAGCTCCCACGCTATTTTCTAGATAAGTACATTCTATTGGAAATATGCAGGCAAATTATCCAGGTTGGATTGAAATTCAAGCTTAAAAGAGGAGTGGGTTCATTATTTCCTATTGATTTGGGACACTATCACCTCAGATTAACAGATGGTATGTCTTCTCCTGATACCAAACTAAAAGTATTCAATCTCCCTTATTATCAAAGTCACAGCTATTTTGTAGCACAAAATTTGTGGCGAACCATTTCAAAATAGATGCCACCTTCCTACATCAACCAAGTTTGGAAGACTATTGGGCTGACTGCATTGATGAATTTGAGGTTGTGAAAAGAATGCATTCCCAGTTTTCACTGGATCAGATTATTACTCTGCGACTACCTTTTAAAATTAAAGGGCTTGACACCGATGTGGAAGAGGATGTGACAGAAGTTGAATGTGCAAAACAAAATAGTGAAGTAATGGCCAGGAAAATAGATTGGGGAAGAGAGGAGGTAGATGATTTAAATGCTATTTATGAAAGTGTGTTCAAAAGAACAGACAAGTGGTTGAAGGAAATAAGAAAGAAGAAGAAACAAGAATTCCATTTCTCAGTAACCAGGAAGAGTATAAGGATTTTTAAACTCACCACTTCTCCCACTATTACTAATGAAAATGAGGAATTACTTTCTATAGGTGAATCCAAAATTGGAATTGAAGATCATACAGAAAGGGGAGAAACAATCCATATACAATCCCCGAGGATTACAAGAACTAGGAGTAAAAGGCAAGAAAAGGTGGAATCGATCCCCTGCATTACAGTTGACTCTGAACAAGAAGAGAGTGGAAAAAAACATAAGAGAAAGGTTAAAATGGATACGAGTCTAGAAAGCCCTCTGAAGATTCAAATGGCAGGGGAAGACCACCAAAATGTGTCAGTATCAACCCATTCCACTGATGCTCCTACACCAAAGAGTCCCAACTGGTTGGGGCTTTTGGTTAATAATAAAATGAGCATTGTTCCAATATCGGCTCCTGTTGGAGATATGGTTAGCAAATATCTCCAAAAAACCCCAAGAGGTAATAAGCCAAAAGTAGAAGCCATGGTCGATGTGGATACTAAGACATGACACTGGATGGCAGAAATATTAAACCAAACTCAGATAAAACCAGTGATGAGGTTACAAAAAGTGATTTCCATGTAGAAAAGATAGATCTGGGCATGTCCACTATAGCCACTAACTTAAAAATCTTTGATTCAGCCAATAAGAAGATTAGTCACCGAGTGAAAAAGGATGTTGAAGATAAGATCAAACTGAAGCAGGCCCTTTGTGAAATGGCCTAGTATATTCAGCAGCTTCATAATCCTCTACTTCAACCACTGACAATGGTCCCTTTTGATTTGGATGTAAAGTCTCTTGAAAGTCAAAAATTCCTGGACCAAGTACACAAGGAAAGATCAATATCAATAGCTTTCTACAAATGGATGGATAAGGTAAATGAAGAAATTACTAGGTTTACTAGTGATTTTGATAATGTGATGACAAAAGCTTAACAATTACTAAATACAGTAGAAAATGATGTGGAGTTGTGGAAAAAGAAAAGAGGGGAATTAGAAATCGAGATGCATAATATGGAGAATGTTTATACCTATGGTATAAATAAGTATATTTCTAAAAAGGCAGTGCCTGAAATGGATGAAAATTCACTGTTCGTGGTCAAAGTGAATTTGGAATGGTAAAGTTCACTCTATGGACAGGAAATAGAAGAGCCATCTTAGATAATTGAAGCTCAGGTCAACCTGAGGGACACCTTACTGGCTCAAAATGAATGTACAGGGAAGATCATCAGACTAGAGAATGAAGCCAGTGGTGAAATGTCTAAGGTGCTGCCCTACTTCCAAAAAAAAGTTGGAAAACTTGAAAGCTCCCAAAGAAATTGGGATGACTGATCATTCGGTCCTAGCTAATGTGGAATTGGTGGTGGTCTACGGCAATGAAGATCTGAAGGTGATTGCAAAAAAAACCCAACAAACACTGCACTTCAAAGATGTTTGGATACAAAGGTTTAAAGTAGCTATCGAACCAAACCAAAAGCTGAGACATAATTTTTTTATGGCGTTCGAGGAATGGAAGACAATGAAGAATGCCACAAACACCAATGCTGGAGCTACAATGGGCTAATCAGCCAATTTGTTCTCTAAGTAGTTTTCTGTTTTAGTTTGTTTCCGAAGTTCCTGCTATTTTGAGGCAGTTAGTTTTAAAAACTGAATTAAGCCCTGCATGTCTATATATGATATTTTGGACGACCAAGTGAGGGTCGGTTCTTTTGCAAAAGAAACTCAATTTTACTATCTGTTCTATTTTCTTAAGTTCTTCCTGTGCTGATGATACTATATATTTTCAAATATATGAATATATATTAGCAGTTGGTAATATAAGCAGATTTTATCATTTTTGTGGATCAGTTGGTCTATTGAAATGCATGGTTTTGATTTCAGTTGGAGTTGAATGAACATGCTGTTATGATCTGTTGAAATATATTTTGGATTTAATTAGTAATCTTTCAAGATTTATTATCTTTATGAATCAGCCTCTTTCTTTGTTATTTTTCTAATTAAGGTTCGAGTCAGTTGGCTCGTATATCTTATTGATCTTCAAAGTCTCAGAATAGTTAATAAATTATCTATGGTGATGTGATCACAACCTTTCATTCTTTATGGTCAAAAGTATACTTCAAAAATAGGTGTTTCTCAATAAAAGGTTATATTGAAAATTTTTCTTGTTTAAGGCAGCTGCGCCTTTGAATGCAGAGAGTGTGGTTGTGAGTGACCCACTCAATTGTTAGTGCATTTATTTCCTTTTTGTGTTTGGGTTTTAAGAGTCTTTGATAGTTATATTTCAAGAAGGAAAAATTTGTTCAATAACACCTACAACTAGAGCACACCATCTGCTATTCCTCTATCTTGGACTTTTGGCTCAACCAGGGCAACATCATGCATATCATCCTCATCTCATCCATTCTCTCTGAGCTTCTTGTGCTTTTAGTCCTGTAAATATCTTGTCTGTATCAGTCTAGTCTTGAGTCTGGTCCCACTTGTACATATTTTGCATCCTTGCTTGGTCTCCTTGCATAAAGTGATCCAGTTCCATTCTGAATCTTGTGCTTCAGCAAGTTCCTTATGATGAAATCTTGTTTCATAAATTTGATAATCATCACATCTTTTGTCCAATCAGATACACACATGACCTCTCCATGGAAATGGGTCCTTGAGGGTGTATCCTTCCTCTCGTTGACCCAAATCCAATCATCTTTCTTGAAATGGGTCCTTGAGGATGTATCCTTCCTCTTGTTGACCTAAATCTAGATCATCATCATCAATGGGTTCTTGTAGGATGTATCCTTCCTCTTGACCTAATCTTAATCCAATAATTTTCCCATATCATTGATCTCTCTGGAAAAAGGCGTCTTGTTGTTGAATTTTTGATCTTGAAATTCGATTTTGGTTCTTGATTATCATTCCTGATTATTTTCGGTTGTTCTCCTCCTCAAGTTGCCATGATTCTTTATATCATGGTATTTTGTGACTAGATGCACCTGGGATAGGGAACTTGATCTTTTATTTTTCTGCTTGTGAGTCAGTCGGATATGACCCTTGTATGTATGTAATCTATTTGGGTTCACATGCTACACTTGGGAAATGTCATTTGCTTGTGGGCTTTTCCAACATCATTTCGACCATGGCCCTTTTGGGACTCATGTGTGATGCTGGGGTGACCCTTGCATGTTTGTTGTGTCAGTCTTATGCATGTGGTACAATGTCACCTTGGTTCTTCATACCTTGGTGCATAGTATCATATGTTATATCAAAATAAGTGCTCAAATACATGCTGGTATTCCCTCCTACAATACCCCTCGCACAAGCTTCAAGATAATCTCCCCCCATCCAAATCCCCCTAGCAAAATCCAAATCCTCTGCAATCCTATCATCCTAATCCTACCATCCCAATAGTAATCCTGATCCTACTATCCCTGTATCGTGCAAGATATTTGTGTTCTCATTTGTGGAGATAACTAGACTTAGTGTGAATCTCAAAACACCTAGGATCATCCCTCCTTAGTTCATCTATTGTTTTCCATTTTTAAAATCAAAAGTTTAAACTAGACTATCTTGATTGATATCTTAGTTTCAAATCACATCATCATCAATGGGTCCTTGTAGGATGTATCCTTCCTCTTGTCCGACCTAATCAATCTTTATCAGCGGCTTTCTTAAGTACAATCATATCCTATCTTCATCAAAGATCAAGAGAAATCAAACTTTATTCCTAGAAATTACCCTTGTCAAAACAAGAAACTTGAACTCTCTTTGAGAGGTTCTTCCTTTTTGTTTTCTTTATATCACTCACTCTGGTTACATCCTAGATAACATCCTATCTTTTACACCCCAACTAAAATCCCATCCCCAGCCATAATCCTAATCCCATACCTAATCCTTCATCCTTGATGTAAACTTGAATCTCACATCCCTCATTCTTCTATTTCCTTCTTCTCTTCTTTCTATCATGTTGCTCTTTGTCATCTTTTTGAGATGCCGTCAGGGCTTCATCGTTTCTCCCTACCATCCTCTTGAGGGGCCATCATCCCTAGCCAAATTCTATCCTCATCATCACTCTAGGGAAACTTAGTTACCTACGTCCACATCTTCACGTCGTCTATTATTTTAAATGTCTTTGAAATAGTGTTATTCTAACACTATGTCAAAGAAGGGCAAAATGTAGACACCTAAATCTGATTAACACATCTAATCATATTTAGTGCCTTCCAGGACATACTAGGTAGGTAATTAAGCATTACCTAATTGACCTATGTCATCCCCTAGCCCTAATTAATTCAATTATTTGGCTATAGTCCTGATTAATTATTAAAAGCAATCAATAGCTTAATAATTAATTAAAACCCTATTCCCCTATTATTGAATGAATATGTTATTTATGTAATTCAATTCATTAATATTCCCTTTAACCC
>MU223355.1:632518-664571 GCA_018584345.1 Thuja plicata | reverse complement strand
CCATCCCTAAAGTCTTCATTCTTATCCCTTGGCCCTCTTCCCTAAATGGTCACATTCCTCCCTCCTTTCAACCCAATCATATTGTGACAAGTGTCACAATTTGATGCACTTGAAGAAGCACAATCCACGTGCTCTCTTCTAGCATCATCCTGACCTCTCTTGAGCTTTGCATCTGAACCACTCATTTCTTCCCCCATTTCCTATAAATAGAAGGCTCATTCCTTCACATTTCATCCATCTTTTGAAGTAACATCATAATGTCATTTTTAGCCTAGATATTCCAATCTTGAAGAGTAAACTTATAATGCCAGTTTAGAGAACATACCTTTGAAGCTTGGAGCACATCTTGAGCACACATCCATAAGCATGAACACATCAAAAGGGGAGCTTAGATTCAGTTTTGAGGAGGTTTTGCACTTCCTTGTTTCCTTATTGTTTAAGTTTTTCTTTTTTGGTTCAATCATGTATGTACCTTAGATTCTTAGTTATTGAATGCTTTATTTATTATTATGTTCCTTTATAATTAATTTTCATAGCTTACATGAACAAAACAAAAAGTTCAAAGTTAACATTGAAGTGGAGGGGTTGGAAGATGATGGTCAACATATGTATGATAATACATATTTGGAGAAAATAAAGCCACTCCCTATAAGCTCTAAGCCCATGCTAGGGCAAGCCATTACCAAATTGGAAACCTTAATGGGTGGAATCTACAAAAGAACAGAGCAATGGGTTGAATGGACTGCAGGCAGAAGGAAGAGGTCAAAAAGGAAGCCTCCTTCCTAGCGAACCTTGGCAAAAGATACTTGAAGAACTGCAGCAACTTCTTCAGCAACAATCCCAACTATGACTAAAGGATCATCTCAGCCAGCCCATGGAGGTGATGAACCTCTTGAGAAAGAGATCCAACCAAAGAAGACATGCAGAGAGTGCCTGCTTCTAGACATTGGGTTGATAGAAGAAGCAGTTTCTACAGACCTGGCCAAGCCTACAGAAGATCCCACTAAAGGTGTAGGACCTAAACAATCAGGTAAAGATAGTGTTGTAGATACACAAGATAACACTTTTTCCCAAGATAAGCCAATAAGAGGATCCCCTGTAGTAGTAGAGGTGGGTGAAGATACCTCCAATACCTCAGCCATAGAATTAGATCAGAGGGTTGAGAAGCAAAAAGAAGCTACTCAGATCATCATATTAGTTTCCTCTTCTCCTACATCAGTGAATCAATTTGCTTCCAGGCCTAAAGCTACTCCTTTGGTCATCAGGAAGTTGTTCATAAAAGAGTTGGTTTATGCTTCCAAAGTTACCAGTGCTAAATCTTGGATATAACATACTCTAGAGCATAAAAGGAAGAGAACAGAGTAAGGAACTTCCAGCAAAGATACTTTCTCACGGGCTTTGCAACACAACACCATAGTGGTTTAAGCCAAGAAAGTGAAGACAATGTCTACACTGGGTCGAGATCCTGCAACAGGGCATTTCACTATGGAAGTGGCCAAGCCTACAAAGGAAGACATAATCGAAGATATGACTGCCTCTGATTTTCAGTTGTAGTTGTTTGACATGGGGCTTTCTCGGCATGACACCAAGGTAGATTGGTGGAAATCTACCAATGTGGTAATAGAAGAAGAGCTTGAAGAGCTCAAGACTACTAAGGTTCAACTTAAAGAAGAGGTAGCTGAGCTAACTAATTTCATCAGACAACTCATCACTCTAATAGCAAGTGCTCTTGGTACCCAGACCACTTTTGATTCTAGTGCTACAGAGAACCAAGCCATCCTAGCCAAGTTGCAAGAGGATAGACACTTCAGGAATATTGGCAAGAGATGGATTGAGAGGCTCAAATCTTAGGGACTGGTAGTTGTTGAGCAACTGGGTAATGCTCTCCTAAGGTTGGAAACATAGAGGAATAATATTGACAAAAATCTACAGACTCTTGCATTAGAGAGAGTGAGATGTCAAGAATGCATAGTAATACTGCATGTGGTGGTTAAAATGAAGACCAAGGTGGCACTAAAGGCCAAGATATTACAAAAAAGAGACGAGCCTTTGATGAAATGGATTCAAAGCTTGGAATTTAAGATTGAGATGATCATCCAAGCTAAAATGGGATTGCAGAAAATAGATGTCAAGATCAAGGAGGAGCAGAGTAAGGATTTTAAACTCCTTCAAGGTCTACACATGGAATCACAGACAAGCTGTCAGGGAAAAGAAATGATTGGATTGGCTAGTATGCATAAATAATTTTCTAATTATGTGCATAAGCTGGAAGAGAAGTCTTCCACTCATTTGGAAAAGGTGCCAGAACTCCAACAACTGAGAGGATGCATTTTTAAAGCCATGGAAGAGCTAAAGGACTGGACGGATGCAATCAAGAGCCTGGCCAAAGAACATTCCAAGTGGCTCATCAGATATACTAATGTCCATATCAATAGGCACGAAGAGCTCATCCCAATCATTATAGCTGTCACCACCTATAGGGATAAATTAGACAAGGGGAAGTAAACCGAAGCTTAGATAGATTCCCTCTAGTGCTAAATTTTGATAGTATTATAATGGATAAACCTTGTTTATCATTTCTGATTGGAGAAGTGGAACCGTTTCGATTACCCTTTTGTAACGGTCCAACTCTGGAACCCTATATGTACTATTTTCCAAATCAATGAAAAGGTCGGCTAAATTTTGGTGTGAAAGATAGCATTTTGCTGAGTAAAACTTGTATATCTGAATGCCATTTCGTTAATTGTTCCACTGCATTGCATTTATCTATCTATTAAATTTGAATGTTTCTTTGGAATTAGATTTATAGTTTGTGGTTGAACCAGAATTCTATATTATGATTTGATACAGTTAATTAGGGGGAAATCTTATGTTGTTCTAAGTCTGGGAGATGTCTTGTGAAATAGATTGATTCATTATTACTATATCATTAAATCTCTAAGTCTTGCATTTGCATTTTCATTATCAGTTATTGCATTACCATTTTTAAGGAGTCATATGATTGATGAAGTCTTGAAATTGGATAAATTTAATATTGAATTTATCCTTCCTAAGCTATTTCCTATCTAGGTTTAGCTTGGTTTGCCTCTTTTGTTCTTGAGTCAAGAACATACCCCTATTAGAATAGGAAGAATCAATATTCATTGAAGATCATTTACTTAAGGGAGTTGTACCTTCAAATTCAAAGGGAAATTAGTTGTTTAGTCACAATTTCCCAACTGTTGTATTCAATTGTTCTTAAATATTTGGGTATTCTAGAGTTAAATAATAAAAGAACAATCTATTTACCAACATATTTTTGGTGACTCTACTGGGGAGACGAATAGTCGATATACCAGAAGCATACCATGGGGAAAGATGGTGCTTCCCCATGAAAGCTTAATTCCTATGCCCCAACCAAATCTTGGATTCCAAGATGATCAAGAGGATCTCATTTCCTCACTGAATACGCACTAAGCACTATAGAAATGCTAGTTAAGTGCCAGAGCGTGAAGCCAAACTAGAAGACTAGTTGGAACCCTGGAGCCCAAGAGGTTTCTTAGGAGTGCAAAGAAAGAAGGTGGTACAGAACCAATTTTTGAAAGACTTGTAAACCTTGATTTTTCTCTACTTGAAGTACCCCGTCGAAGGAATAGTAATACTGAAAGAAAAATTAGACCTCCTTCACCTCCTAAACAATAAACTCTTTTGTCTACCACTTGTCAAGTGTTAACTTTGCATGAAGTAGTTGCTCCTCCTATTGTCAATCTAACACCCTATCTACCTCCAGTAGTTATGGCACTTCCTTGGGCCACTGTAGTTGGACCATTGCAATTAGCATCATATAATCGCCTCCCCTTAGGTTCAAGAAAGAATTTCCCCAAATTCTCTGGAGATGGGAAAGTATCTACAGATGAACACATTGTTGTATTCTTTGCTTCAGTTAATATCTTAGCAGTGCGAGAAGAAGATGTGGCTATCAGATTATTCATTGAAACCCTTGTTGAAGGTGTTGTTGATTGGTTTCATCACTTACCCAATTCTTCTATCATAGATTGGGCTTCTATGAGAGCTTCTTTTGAAATAATATTTAAAAATGTTGAAGATGAACATGCACTATTGACACAATTGACCTCCATCAAGAAAGAGCCTTCTATCAGTATGAGAGATTTTGTGGCTAAATTCAAAAAGCTTGTAAATTGTATTCCAACAGCTAATAGGCCTACTATAGGATATTTGAAAACATTCTTCATAAGTGCTATGCCACCAGACATCAATTATGATTTAAGAAGGGTGAACCCAACATATTTGGATGGCACACAAAGAAATGCTATAGAACTTGAAGACCACATGATATCAGTGGGAAAATGGAAAAGAGAAATACAGTCTAAAGCTGGTACTAGTAACACCACATCATCAGATGAGATGATTCAAAAATTATCCAATGAATTCATCACTTTCAAGAGGCATCTTCCTAGATTTAATAATCCCTATCAACAAAACTTTCAAGAGTAGCTTGGAAGAAATAATGAAGGGAGCAATGTCGATGGAAAGACATTACAGTTGACTGCTCCACCACAGAGGTTAGCTATAGAATCCCCTCCTAAAAGGGGAAACATGTGTGCCTTTCACTTAACTACAGATCATGATAGAGAAAGTTGTCCCGATGTAGCTTGTGCTTGGAAAATGCATCAGTTTGATGAATAGAATGTCAAAGTGTCTAGAGCTGAACCAGATTCATATTCACATGGCGACTCTAAAAACATATATTTAGAGTATGAATCAGATTCAGAATAGGGAGCAACATGTTATGCTACCATAGATGGGACCTCCTATACAGTCTTAACTCAGAGTCAGAAAGATAAGGGCCCCAATTCCACATCTCCACCAAAGAATAATAAGGCATCTACTTCCAATTCTAAGGAGGCCAATCAAGGAGTAAGGATTGTACAACCAGGAAAGGAGCAAAACTCTTTTGATATTATTCAATTTTGTAGAGATTCTAGAATTCAGATTTCTCCCATAGACTTTCTTAAGTCTAATCCTGTAGAACTGGAAAAGCTAGTAGATTACTATAAAGAGGGGAATTAGAATGTTAATAAAAATGCCATGACTACCATAGAAAATGAGTCTATATTTGCAGACCCAATTGAGAAAGGTGAGCCATCTGTATTGGATACTTTCCCAGGCCAAAATCTTGACCCATTATATGTGTCATTATATATTAATGGTTGCAAGTTAAGTGATTGCATAATAGACTCTGGAGCCTCAAACAATGTAATGCCATTGACTATAGCTAAAGCCTTGGGACTTACCCTCACTAAAGCCCATGGTAGGTGTTATTCTATGGATTCCAAACAAGTATCCCCGGTTGGGCAAATCAAATATACCCAAGTGGCTCTAGCAGCGCATCCTGAGAAGAAAATGTTGTTAACAATACTTGTTGCTGATATACCTGCTAGGTATGGTTTGTTTCTGAGAAGGAGTTTCTACAGAGACCTAGGAGGGGAAATAAAGCTAGATTGGTCTCAAGCTTTAATCCTAGTGGGTAATAAAAAGATAAAGCTAGTCCCAGAAGAGAAAGCTAAGTTTACAGTGATGAAATCTGATGACCCTAAAGCCCAAATTCTATATCAAGAACTAGAATTTGGAAACTATATGTTGTTTACTGATGATCATGATGAAGGATTGGAGCCTAGAGAAGAGGAAAAGTAGTCTTTTTCTGAAGAAATGCCACCCCAGATCTGGACTCTTGAGTTTCATGGTAGTTGTGCACCATCAGGGTCTGGCACAGGCGTGGTCTTAATATCACCGTATGGAGTATTTGAACCCATGGCTTATAAATTAGAGTTTGGGCACACTAATAATACAACTGAGTATGAAGCTCTATTATTGGGCATTATTGCGGCGAAGGAGAAGGGTGTGAAAATCTTGAGAGCTCGAGGCGATGTGGAGTTAATCGTGCGCCAAGTCAAGAATCAATACTCTGTAAAAAATCACAGATTAAAAAACTACAGGAATAGAGTATGGGATGAAATAGAAGCATTGGACGTGTTATTTATTGAATATGTACCAAGATAATTGAATTCCAAGGTAGACTCTTTAGCAGTGTCAGCCTCATTACTCCTCCCTCACCTAGACTTTAAGGATAAGAAGCATCAAGTAGAGGTTGTGTATCGACCATCTGTGCCTGATAATGTAGAAGATTGGCAAGTGTTTGAAGATGACAAGAGCCTCCTCCTCTTTTTAGAGAGCATTGGCAACTTCCATAAAGATGCTCCTGGTGATCATAAGGAAAACTGTCATGACAAATAGAAGAAGGACAAATCAGAGGTCATCCAATTGCAAGGTAATATTATTCCTCCCCACTTAGTTACACTTGAAAAACTCTTCAATAGACATGATAATTTTGTTAAGAAGAAGAGAATTGAAAGAGGTCCTACCACTGGCGAGTATGAAGGAACTAATATCGGAAGTGAAAAATACCCCAAGATGATCAATATTGGGAAATGTTGCACTGAAGAAGAAAGGTAAGAGGCCAGGAAACTCTTTCTGGAATACCAAGATGTTTTTGCCTGGAGTTATGAAGATCTGAAAATCTTTATGAATGGTAATTCAAACACCAAATTCTCTTAAAACCTAAGGCTGCACCATTCAAGAAGAAACAAAGGAATTACAATCCCAAAGTTGTTGATGCAATATTTAGGGAGGTGGATAAAATGCTTAAAGAAAGGATTATCTACCCTATGGATCACTCTACCTGGGTGGCGAATATAGTACCTATGAGGAAGAAGAATAGAGAAACAAGGATCTATGTAGACTTCATAAATCTTAATCAGTCCTCCTTGAAAGATAACTAAGCTCTCCCCAACATGGATCATCTATTGCAGACCGTAGCTGGAGCTGAGATGATGTCTATGTTAGATAGCTTCTTGGGGTACAACCAGATAGAAGTGGAGAACGAAGACCAACATAAAATAACTTTCACTACTCCATGGGGCACTTTTGCATATCACAGGATTCCATTTGGGTTGATCAATGCCAGGGAAACCTTTCAGAGAGGTGTGGATCTTTCTTTCAGTGATATGAAGAACAAAATAATTGGTATGTATCTGGATGATCTTACTATGTTTTCTAGAAAATAGTAGATCATATAAATGATTTAAGGAGGGTATTGCAAAGGTGTAGAGAGGACGGGATTTCACTGAATCCCAAAAAGTTAGTTTTCTACGTGAATGAAGGGAAATTTTTGGGTCACATTGTTTCCTAGGAAGGCATAAGAATTGATCCAGAAAGGGTGAGAGAAATCCAGCAATTGAGCTCACCTGTGAACAAAACTGCAGTGAAATCATTTTTTGGTCAGGTAAAATTTCTCAGGAGGTTTGTTCCAAATTTTTCTGAGATTACCAAATGCATTTGTAGACATGATGAAAGGAAATGTAAATTTCAAGTGGAATGAATCTGGTAAACAAGCTTTCAAAAGCATCAAGAACGCCATAGCCAATGCCCGATGTTATGTCATCCAGATTACAAAAAAGGATTTCATAATTTATTGTTATTCTTCTAAACACACTCTATCATCCATCCTCTTGTAGGAGAACAAGGAAGGAATTAAAGCTCCTATTGCTTTTATGAGTACACCTCTAAAAAATCATGAGCTGAGATACTCTCAGACTGAGAAACATGCTTTCACAGTAGTAAAATCTTTGAAGAATTTCAGATTCTACATTTTACAATCTCACTCTCTTGTATACGTGCCCGACATTGTCATAAAAAGCATATTGACTCAGTAGGACATGGGATGTAATAACAAAGCAGCATGGGTGGCTAAGACTCAAGAATATGACATAGAAATCAAGCCCACTAAGCTGGTGAGAGGAAATGCACTATGTAAAGCGATGGCAGAAAACCAAGTGGATGAAGACCTTGAAAACACACAATTGGTCCTAGCAGTAAGTATGTAGGATCCCTGGTTTGAAAATATTGTGTATTTATTGACATACAGTGAGTGCCCTGAAGGATTGACTTCGAAGCAAAGAAGAGACCTAAAATTGAAAGCTTCTAAATATATAATTTGGGAAGATAGATTGTATAAGAGGTCTATAGATGGAACTTTCCTATGGTGCATTGATAAACAATAGCAAGAGAAGTTGTTAAGGGTGTTCCACGATGAATCTTGTGGTGGAAATTTCTCCTCATCAGTTACTACATTCAAGATATTGAGACAGTGCTATTACTGGCTGGGAATGTTTAGAAATGCATATCATTGGGTAGCGAGATGTGAGAAATGTAGAATGTTTACTGGAAAACCATAGTTAGTAGCACTACCCCTTAGACCAGTGATAATTGAAGGTCCTTTTCAATAGTGGGGTCTTGATTTTATTGGTCCTATAAATCCCACGTCTAGCATAGGAAATACCTACATAATCACTGCAACTGACTACACAAAATGGGTGGAGGTGAAAGCAACCAAGAAAACTACTTCGGAGGTAGTGTGTGAATTTATCAAAGAGAACATCCTGGTAAGGTTTGGTTTTCCTATTAAGTTAGTTATGGATAATGTTGCATACTTTTGTTCTCAGGAAATTACCAAATTTTATTTTGAGTATGGTATTATGATCAGTCAATCATCTAACTATTTCCCTCAAGGAAATGGTCAAGTTGAGTCTAGTAACAAAAATTTGGTGAGCATCATGAAAAATCTTGTAGCAGACAACTAGAGAACTTGGCACAAGAAAATCTATGAAGCCCTCTGGGCAGATAGAGTGACACCTAAAAGAGCCATTAGTGTATCTCCTTTTGAACTTTTCTATGGGATCAAAGCCAGTCTTCCATTGCCATTAGATTTGGCAACTTGCAAACTAAGAATAGTAGTAGAAGATGGTATATACAAAGATGGTTTAGAGAAGAGGATTCTTTACTTGAACAAACTTGAAGAAGAAAGGGAGAAAATGGTAGATCATATCGCACAACATCAAATCCGTGTGAAGAACTTGTTTGATAAAAAGAGCAGACCCCAGAAATTTATGGAGGGAGATATGGTGTTGTTATGGGACAAGCGCAGGGCACCCAAAGGCATGCATGGAAACTTTGAAACATTGTGGAAAGGCCCCTTTAAGATCCATCAAGTATTCAAGAAGAATTATTTTAAGCTGACTTATTCAGATGACAAAGAATTACCCCTAACATACAATGGTTAGGACTTCAAGTTGTATCAGATCTGAATTTAAAACAGGTAACCCCTGTATTGTACAATAGTGACATTTAGTTCCTATTTTTGCTTTCCTTAGTTCGGTTTCCTTCCTATTTTCCTTTCTATTTTTTCTTTAGTTTTGTTGTGAGATGCCTTTTTGTTGAGCTTTCCAAAACCATAGACTTGAGTTCCTTGCTTGGACATGTGAATGCCCAAGTCCCAAGACAGAGCCAGTTGTTGCCCCACTTTTAGTCTACATATCTTTCAGACAAAAGTGGATGTTTAATGTGTAGTAGTGGTCTTGAAATCTTCATGTAAGTCGTAAGTCTAAGTCTAGCTATCCTCTTAGGCTAGGAGGCCTTTATCAAATTTCCATAAATTGCCTTCTCTTTTGTGAGCCAGAGGGAATTTGTATCTAAGATTGTGTTTCATTGGGTAGGTTGAGTTCCCAAATCTGGTAAAGGTCATGTTTCAAAGGATTCAAAAATTGGTTTTATATGTAGTCGAAGGATTTTTCCTTAACATATCCTTTTGCAGCGTTGGCAGAAAATTGGTTCTGAACTTCTCCTTGGCGAAAAATCACTTATAGAGTGTGTTTTTTGTAATTAATAGAATTTAAAGTATTAAAGGTCAGTGAAAGTTGAAAATGAGAGATTTGGGAATAAAGAAGATTTGGGCATTCAGATCATATCTATTTTAAGAAAAAGAAATGATTGAACGAGGAAGAATTCAAGATGCAAGCTTAATGGCAGAAAAGTGGAAAATGGCTTCTTAGCTACTCCAACAGGTGGGTTTTGACCCGTGGAGTACATTTTCTGCCAAATCATTATATGGAAGAACTTTAAAGAAAAATCAATCTCATAGGTGATCCAAGGCATAAAGAAAGCTGATGAAATAAAGACATACTATTTTAGCATCTCAATAAGCTAAAATTCTCCTTCGGAGGATTTTTGAGTAGAGAACACTCCAAAGGCATTTCTCCACTGAAAGGGAGGCGGAAAAGTGATTTTTCGCTACCTCCAGAAAGTTACCATTATGGTTACTAAAGTGAAAAGATGTTTCTTAATGGCCCATGGGGGGTAAAGTAATTAATTCAAATAAAGCCATTTTACTCCATAACAGACTTTTTCATTATTGTCTTAGTCTTTTCATTTGTGTGGCGTAGGAATTCAGCCATTAAATGGTAAGAATTCAAAAGTTATAAAATTAGTGAGGTATTACAAACAAGATCTACCATCTGTTTAGCGAATTGTCTAAATTTGAAGCTCTTGACTATAGTTATTCTCTTCTCTTGTGTTCTTGAGAAATATCCCTTATCCCAAGTCAGAATCAGTTGAAGTATGGCTACTAGATTTATGGGATTCAATGGGGTGAATGGAATCACATTTGATTGGCATAAAATAACAGACACTTCCTTGAAGTTCTTCGATATGCAGAACTTTTAGAGAAGATTGAAGGTAGACCAGATGGACCCTGTCACTGAGAAGTTAAAAGACAACGGGTTAGTAGAAGTTTCCAATTTTCCTATTGTTGTACAAGCTCCTGAGCTTTTTCAAGAGTGCATAGCTTGATATAATCTAGATACCAAGAAAATCCTCCTACCCAATGACACAGTGCTTCTATCCATTGATCGAGATTCTGTCTAGAACCCCCTGCACATTCAAGAGTAGGCTAAATATTCAGAAATGACATATAGTCAAGTAGTTACCGAATATGAGGCAAATAAGGTAGTGTGGAAAAAGGAAATAATGAATTCATGGTTTCAAGAGTCGAGGAGCGCCAAAGGAAAATTGCCCAAAACATTATACAAAATGAATCTAAAGCCAAAAATTGTAGACATCTTGGTGTTGCTCCATAGGATTCGACGTGAGAGTGATGCACTGAACTTCATTGAGCACCATTTCTTCTTAGTCCAGGTGATCTATTCTCAACACCATTTCATTGATTGGGATTTGATGGTAAGCAAAAGTCTCTCCAGTGCCCTAAGTAGAGGTAAGCTTCAGAATGAGTTCTACATGTCTTCAGTCCTTATATATATTAGCCACAATTCAAATTTGGCTAGGGCTTCCTAGATTAGAAGAGTTCCCAGATGATGTTAAAAGATATGAATTTTTCCATGTCTATAATTACATGACAATTATGTTGAATATCTCAGAGTTAATGATACATTCATAATGAGAATATGTAGGCAGCTACAAGGTTTCTCAGAAAGGAGATTTTCTCTTGAAGCCATGGATTTTATCAGCCAGATTGGGTGCTTTTTCATTCAATTTGCAGATTTCTCATATATTCATCTTGCAGGATTTGATGACTTCCCTTTGAAGTTTCCAAAATATTCTGATGATATGATCATGCTGGTCGAGGTAATGAGGTAGGCACTCTAAGTGAACCTAATTTGTGCTGATGCTAAGAAGAAGGGCTATGATTTCCTGATGACCATTAGAGCTTACAATTGTGCATCCCCTTCTGAGGCAAAGAATTTTTTGAAGACATTCTCAAAGAAGTTTCAGTTGGAGATATATGATGTCTTGAGGCCGCAATATGATATTGTAAATTATGCCCAAGATTTCTTGCAAATGAGTCATGAAATTCATCATGTTGATGATATTGAAAACTACTTGGCTAATTGTAAAGATGACTTACAGAGCTGAGAGAGATTCTACGCTAGGTTAACCATTGAACAAATCAAAAAGTTCAAAGTTAACATTGAAGTGGAGGGGTTGGAAGATGATGGTCAACATATGTATGATAATCCATATTTGGAGAAAATAAATCCACTCCCTATAAGCTTTGAGCCCATGCTAGGGCAAGCCATTAACAACTTGGAAACCTTAATGGGTGTAATCTACAAAAGAATAGAGAAATGGGTTGAATGGACTGCAGGTAGAAGGAAGAGGTCAGAAAGGAAGCCTCCTTCTCAGTCAACATGGGAAAAAGATACTTTGAGCGCTACAGCAAATTCTTCAGCAATGATCCCAACTATGACTTAAGGATCATCTAAGCCAGCCGGTGGAGGTGATGAAACTCTTGAGAAAGAGATCCAACCAAAGAAGACATGCGGAGAGGGCTCGATTCCATACATCGGGTGAACAGAAGAAGCAATTTCTATAGACCTGGCCAAGCCTACAGAAGAGCCCAGTAAAGGTGCAGGACCTAAACAATCAGCTAAAGCTAGTGTTGTAGATACACAAGTCGGCACTTCGACCCATGATACTCCAAGATGAGGATCCCCTATAGTAGTAGAGGTGGGTGAAGATACCTCCAATACCTCAGCCACAAAATCAGATTAGAGGGTTGAGAAGCAACAAGAAGCTTCTCAGGTCATTAGATTAGTTTCCTCTTCTCCTACATCAGTGAATCCATTTGTTTCCAGGCCTAAAGCTACTCCTTCGGTCATCAGGAAGTTGTTCATAGAAGAGTTGGTTTATGCTTCTAAAGTTACCATTGTTGAATCCTGGATAGAACATACTCTAGAGCGTAAAAGGAAGAGAGCATAGGAGGGAACTTCCAACAAAGATACTCTCTCAAGGGCTTTACAACCCAGCACCATAGTGGTTAAATCCAAGAAATTGAATACAATGTCTACACTGGGTCGATATCCTGCAACATGGCATTTCACTATGGTAGTGGCCAAGCCTACAAAAGAAGGCAGAATCAAAGATATGACTGCCTGCAATTTTCAATTGTAGTAATTTGACATGGGGCTTTATCGACATGACACCAAGGTAGATTGGTGGAAATCTACCAATGTGGTAATAGAAGAAGAGCTTGAAGAGCTCAGGACTTCTAAGGTTCAACTTAAAGCAGAGGTAGCTGAGATAACTAATTTCATCAGATAGCTCATCACTCCGATAGCAAGTGTTCCCGGTACCTAGACCACTTTTGATCCTAGTGTTGCGCAGAACCAAGCCATCCTAGCCAAGTTGTAAGAGGACAGACACTTTGGGAAGATTGGAAAGAGATGGATTGAGAGGCTTGAATCTAAGGGACTGGTAGTTGTTTGGCAACTAGGTAATGCTCCCCTAAGGCTGGAAACAGAGAGCAATAATATTGAAAAGAATCTACAGACTCTTGCATCAGAGAGAGTGAGATGTCAAGAATGCATAGTAATGCTACATGTGGTGGTTAAAATGAAGACCAAGGAGGCACTAAAGGCCAAGATATTACAAAAAGGAGATGAACCTTTGATCGAATGGCTTCAAAGCTTGGAATTTAAGATCGAGATGATCATCCAAGCTGAAACCAGATTGCAGCAAATAGATGTCAAGCTCAAGGAGGAGAAGAGTAAATATTTTAAACTTCTTCAAGGTCTAGACGTGGAATGACAGACAAGCGGTCAGGGAAAATAAATGATCAGATTGGCTCATATGCAGAAATCATTTTCTGATTATGTGCATAAGCTGGCAGAGCAATCTTCCACTCATTTGGACAAGGTGACAGAACTCCAACAGTTGAGCAGATGCATTTTTAAAGCCATGGAAGAGCTGAAGGATCAGACAGATGCAATCAAGAGCCTGGCCAAAGAAAATTCTAGGTGGATCATCAGATATACTAATGTCCATATCAATAGCCACGAAGAACTCATCCCAATCATTACAACTGTCACCGCCTATAGGGCTAAATTAGACAAGGGGAAGTAAACCGAAGCTTAGATAGATTCCCTCTTGTGCTAAATTTTGATAGTATTGTAACAAATAAACCTTGTTTATCATTTTTGATTGGAGAAGTGGAACCATTTCAGTTACCCTTTTGTAACGGTCCAACTCTGGAACCCTATATGTACTATTTTCCAAATCAATGAAAAGGTCGGCTAAATTTTGGTGTGAAAGATAGCATTTTGCTGAGTCAAATTTGTATGTCTGAATTCCATTTCTTTAAGTGTTCCACTAAATTGCATTTATCTATCTATTAAATTCGAATGTTTCTTTGGAATTAGATTTACAGTTTGTGGTTGAACCAGAATTTTGTATTATGATTTGATATAGTTAATTAGGGGAAAATCTGATGTCGTTCTAAGTCACGGAGATGTCCTTGTGAAATATATTGATTCATTATTACTATATCATTAAATCTCTAAGTCTTGCATTTGCATTTTCATTATTGGTTATTGCATTACCAGTTTTAAGGAGTCATATGATTGATGAAGTCTTGAAATTGGCTAAAGTTAGAATTGAATTTATCCTGCTTGAGCTATTTCTTGTCTAGGTTTAGCTTGGTTTTCCTCTTATGTTCTCGGGTCAATAACATACCCCTGTTAGAATAGGAAGAATCAATATTCATTAAAGATCATTTACTTAAGGGAGTTGTACCTTCAAATTCAAAGGGAAATTAGTTGTTTAGTCACAATTTCCCATCTGTTGTATTTAATTATTCTTAAATATTAGGGTATTCTAGAGTTAAAGCATAAAAGAACAATTTTTTTACCAACATGCCTATATTTACCGAGAGACATCGGTTACAAACAAAATTTGTTAGTATTAACTGAGACGTGTTGGTAAACAAGCACATGAACAAGTTGTCTGTGTTACTGAAACCTATCGGTAAAGGGTAAGTCCACTTTGATTGCTCAAAAATGTTGTAAGCATGACCGATGGTAATAAAGTCTTCACCGATGAACTTAGTCTTGAAACACCAACAAGTTGGTGAGAATTTATTACATGCATTTTAGGGCATCAGAGTGACTCATTTGTCACGATACCCAGAGCAGAGCGAGCAAAGGCAATTTTGAGCAAAAAGAAATGAAGTTGCAGAGCGATCATGACTCGAATACCAAGAACTCAAAAATAGTTCAGAGATCTGTGCAAACACAACATTAAGTTCTACAGACCGATAACTCCATTCTTTACGCATTTACACAGAAGCCCTAATTTATAAAAATGGCATCAACATCGTGATCTATAAAAGCTAAGAAGGCTAAGAAGGATGAATTCAAACTCATCAAAAATAATGCATGTGAGGAACCCAAAAATAAGATTCATCTAAAGGTTGCCTCAGAACCAGATGATGATGGTGCATTTTCACGCATACCAGCTAGGGTTTTGCTAGTTGAGCACGTTCAATCCTTCATACACTGCAAGATTGCATAAATTGGAATGACAGAGATGGAAGAAGCTTACCAAAAGCTTTTTAATGAATATGGAATAGTTAAGGATGAACACAAACACATTGAGGTAAAAGGGCTTACCAATGCCCTAAAGTTTCTGAAGGTCTTCAAAACTGACTGGATTCAGTTAGTACTAAGCAGAATGCACATTAACAAGTTATGGTTGGATAAACCAAAGGAAATCACCTGAGATTTCATCCATGCGGTCATAGGTTACCCCATAATAGATAAAGTAAAGGTGCTCAAGCATCCATTGAAGGCAGAGAAAAAAAAGATGACTGGAGCCAAATGCGATGGGCGTGGACTAAAAGTGACAACCATAGCTGATGATGAAACTAAGTTTGGTACATGTGTACTGGGTTACAAATTATTCTAGGCTAGCAGATTAAACATCATTTCATCAGGTGTTGTGGATACAACTTACAAAATCATGAAGAAAGGAGCATAGTTAGACTTGTTTGAGCTACTCCTAAATCAGTAGAAAGAAAATCTCAAGACAATCAGGAATGCAAAGTCAAACACCTGTAAGTTTGGCTCATTAATCATGTGTATTTTATTTTATCTTCAAGAAAAGTTCCCATTTGTTGGAGATGTAAAATGGGAAAGTGCCAAGTCAGTAACCATGCAAATCAATGAGCACATAGATGCTCTAGGAGATAATTTTGAAACTGTCATGGATAAATACTTTAATGTATTCAAAGACTAAATGCAAAAGAGGGTAAGAATACCTGAGCAAATCATCGAGAAATTTAAGGATGATATATGATTCATGGTTGACACAAATCATACTTACATCAAACTTGTAGTAGCAAGAACAACATGGTTGCAATCACTAGAATATGAGATCAACATTGATCTTGTAACAAAGGAAATTGATTCCTTAATAAATGAGCCACTGGACAAAAAACAACCAAGGTTTGGAACATATGAGGAGGCCAAGAAAAGAATTAAATCAGGCCTAGTATTCAAAAAGATAGATAAAAAGGACAAAATGGTAAAGAATCACACAAAGATTCTATCTGTAGAAGAGCAAGAAGCTGAGCAAGATGAAGAGATAGATCAAGAGGAGGAAACTAAAGAACAGGTGTTTGTCAGTAAAGATGATGAAAACACTGACTCATAGGAAATAGAGTCAGACTCACCACCTCCTCCACCATCAAAGAGACCAAGAACTACAACTACTTCAAGGTCTAGAATCCAAACGTCCAAAGAATATACTCCTTCACCTCTGAAGAAAGGAAAAGTCATGACGTATAAGAGAAAAGCACCTCCACCAAAGAGAGGAAAAAATAAGAAGGGTAGAAATTTCATTAGAACCTGAGAGGATATAGAGGATACTGAGAGAGATGAAGCCTTAGAGGTAGAAAATGTCAAGGTAAAGGAACCTGACACCATTGATGACATTTGTGTTTACATTGCAAGCTCTGGATCTATTACTGATCCACATATTAGAAAATGGGAGAAAAGAAATCAAGAAGATCAGCATAAGATTGAAGAAGCCATGATAGCTAAGATGTATAACCTCAAATATGTACCCATACAATTTGAAGGAAGTTATGTACCATGAGAACTCTTGGATAGATTATCCACTTGTTGGACATTTTCTTTGGAAAATGAGAAAGAAATCAGAGAGAGAGTACTTGTCTCTCTAATGCCGCCTGAATCAAAAAAGGTTGAAATACATGAAATAATGGAGAAACACAAGAAATAATTCTGACTGAAGCTACGGGCATACAAATTTATTGAAGGCAAGTGAATTGAACTTGAAAAGGACAGTCACAATAAATGGTGCAAGATCATGAATAGGCCAGTTGAGAAAGACAGTCCCGACAAAGACCTTCAACAACAAGACATTGATAAGGCAAACAAAGATGATACATCCATTGAGATGGATAAAGAGGAAGATGATACAACAGGAATAAGAATGCAGATATGGTAGATGAAATATGGGATGATACCACAAATGACAACGTTGTGGATACCGATATCATTGACATTACCGATGACCCAACTAAAGAAATCAATAAGGATGAAGATGTCACTATTGTAAAAGATACAACTGATGAATAAGACACAACAATTGATGGAGCACAGGTGATCATTCTAGGAAAACTACCAATATTGATACAAGCTATCAATATCATGCAAGAATCAAGTAAATCACCTAAAAAGGAAACTCCAAAGGATGCATGAGAAGAAGCAAATAAAGATAAAACTGATGATCAACAAAATATCGGAGATACTCAGAATGTAACCAACACTAGCAAGGTTACAGAAGGAGATAAGGACAAAGATGTGGATACTCAAGAAAAGAATGAGAACACCAAGACAGATGATGCAAAGGACTCAAATGAAGGAGACAAACCAAAAGATGGAACTCCTAATAAAATAGACAAAGGTTCTACCGACGATGCTAAGGTGAATGTAGAGACATCTGCAGATACTCGACGAGCTAAAACTGATGAAAAGTAGCAGAAAAATGCACAACAAGTCACATCATCAAGCACAACTGAAAAGGCTAAAAAATTAACATTGGTGTTACACTCCACTGAGTCACAAAAGAAGAAGAAGAAAATAAAGAAGAAAAAGTTGGAGGTTACGCTTGACAAAATCATTGAAATACCAAAGTGTGACCCCACTACACTTGACATGGATGCACTGCAAGAATATGGAGAGATATGCCAAAGGAAGGCATTACAAGAAAAGCTGAAGAAGCAACATAAGGAATCAATGGTACTAGAGACAACATGAGACATTCTACACTAGATTGTACCAGATATTGATATTGATCAAAGAAAGCCCATAATTGATCAACTAGTTATCCTCACCAACACCATCACAACTCAAAACGTTGATGCTAAGAAAGATATTGAGGAGAGAGTAGAAATGAAGTATCAACAAAAGCTTCTAGAGAACAACAGCCAAGAAGTAGCCAAAAATAAGGTAAAGTTGGCAGAATTCATTTCAGAATTAGATGCTATTATATCTGAATCTATAACCTTAATCCAAAAGCTAAGCACAATTGAAAATTTCACTCAAGAAAATAGTGACAACATAGCTAAGCTGGATACAGATCTGGCAAATAGTGCTAGTATCCTAACAACCGATGGAGAAAATGCAGTCAAACTGCATTATGAAAAGATAATTGAAGTAAAATGGTTATGGCAAGAGCTGTGGGAAGTAGAGACACAATTTAGAGAAGAAGTAACCGAGCTACAGGCTCAACTTCTGCCAAATCTCACACTGCTACAATAGCATATTAGTTCTGCAAGACAACTGATAGCAACTCTTGAGATGTCTATAGCTGACAACATCTATGATATGCATGCCAAGATAACACTTGAGAAAATTTCTCTAGAAAACCTGAAGGAGCAATGGGAGAAAATGATGGAAGACATGAAGTCTTCTCATTCACACATTTTTGATAAGCTCTAAGGTAATTGACCTTTGCCCTTAATATCAAATAAAGGGGGAAATGATACTTGTACAAAATATCATTGAAAATGTTATGTACACTTAGTAAGAATGAGAAAAAGGTAGATATGTATATTTATATTCATAAAAAGACAGTGATATGAAGAAGGAAAATATATCATATGTACATAAATACCGACATATACATAGCGGGAGTCATTAAATGACTAAGGATTATATATGTTGTATATACTTAACATTTTGTTAGTATTTTGCACATATTAGTTTTTGATAACAATGTCAGAGGGGGAGATTGATGACATTATTTTTTCATTAGTATTCAAACAACACTTTCAGTAAGCTTACACTGAAAGACAGTAAAGGGCAAACCGAAGATCAGATTGGCAGATCACCAAAAATGACTAAGTGCAGAGAGAATTGATGACACAAGGTAGTGTGTAAACCGAAAACCACAATGCAAAGATTTTAAGTGGAACCTGACAGAGGAACTTGAAATGCAAGTTACAGTGCAGACCAATGAAACAAATTTAGTGCAACCAAAAGTAAAAACCAAAGAAGAGTCAAGCATGACCGAAAGACAGAACTGACAGTCAGTTGCAGCCTGAAAAAAGTGGATCTGACTTCCATGTCAGATAAAGAAAGGGTATTCTATTTATAGGATATTTAATTATTTTTAAATCCATTTATTTAGGGACAAGAAACATTAATGTAAGTGTTTTAATCAGTCTAACTAATTTAAAGCACATAGACTAGGAGATCTAGGTGAAAGTTGTAAACCTGATCTTAGAGTTAACATTGTTTTTATCATCAACTCAATAAAATCAGTCCATCTATAAATAGATGATGTAATAATTCATTATAATGTGTGTGGAAGAGAGAGGAGAATAGAATGAGCACATCTATGGATTGAATTGAGAGTTTCAAGAACCAGAGCAGAAAAAGAAGAATCTAGTTATTTGAACCAAGAACAGAGGAAACCGATAATCAGAGGTAATATTCAATCATAGTTAAGGTCATATTATTTTGTATGTGAACTACATAGGATCTATATCAGCAATAGGAGATTGCACTTACCAGGTGAATTTGTATTTTTCTATCATTCTAAAAAGTGAAGTAAAGTGTAAGAAATCCTTCAAGAAAGGTGGATTTAATAGTCCTATATCAAATCTCTTAACCGAGTGCACACTTAATAGTGTTGCTAAAATCTCTTAACAGAGTAGACTTTAACAGGTCTCCACCAATACTCCTAATATGGTAGATCATCAGAAGTGATCAAAATTGTAAGCCTTAACCGACCCCTTCCATTTTGCAGATAGTGAAGTTTTGTGGGTGTCATCCCCACCACAGTTTTTACTTTCTAATAGGATTTTTCTGCGATATCATATCTTATTTTATGTGTCAATTATGTTCATGAATGTTTCTATGAATGATTCATATGTTTATTAACATTATGAATTGATATAACTCACACAAAGATAGTGTAGATCAGATGGAATGGATATGAAATTGATTACTAAGGTTAATTGATTAAAGAACATGAAAATTTTAGAGG
The DNA here is from genome assembly GCA_018584345.1 of Thuja plicata. Taxonomy (NCBI): domain Eukaryota; kingdom Viridiplantae; phylum Streptophyta; class Pinopsida; order Cupressales; family Cupressaceae; genus Thuja; species Thuja plicata. Next base: position 644,309 of record MU223355.1, on the reverse strand, counting down.
TACTGATTCACCCCTCCCCTCTCAGCACTACTTCCCATTAAACCCAATAGAATGCACATACATTTAGGGACACTACATAGATCTCACTACTCAAATACAACAAGGGCTACAACCCAAAGGAAGACTCATTTCCTTACAACAAGTAGATGGAAAAAAATCTAGTGTGGACTACAGTCCACTAATCATGAACTGACTGATAGCATCTCTATTATGCCAATACAGTTCCAATGAAGTACATAATACACCAAACCTCTACCTCAACTGCAGATTCCACTCATACCTCTTCACACACACTCACACAATCCTCATCCACAAAGGGATATTACATTTATACAATTCATCAACTTATTTCATCAAGGTCGGCCAAGGACCTAAATTACAAATCAAACATGATATAATCATCAATGCGATCCAAAACATGTCAGCAAAGACATAGTAAGGATCCAAATATTCATCCTCAAATACACTCTAACTCCATAAATCACATCTTGATCCATCACAACATGCTACACCATCGTGTCATCCAAGAACAATAAGAATGCCAACATGCCACAAGAAAATAACCAAATCAGATCACATAACTCAATGCAATCCAACAAAAATGAATAAGACACGATCTAGAAATGTCAAAAAGCAACATGAAATGCCATAGCAACAATCAAAACATTTTTTTCTTATAATTCACCATTATCTCTTTATTGTTCAACAAGAACACCAATCAATAACCTCTATTACTTAAGAAAAATAGTTTTCCAACACCCAAATCATGAACCAAAAAAGCTGAGGACACACATCCATGTCCTAAACTCACTACCAGGTTAGCAACCATAAATATTGCATAATCAAACCACCCCGATCCAAATATTGAAACACTGTTTCTTCCTGAACATTCAAAATACCAGTCTCTGATAAATCATCCATAATTCACTCAAATCACCATGCAAACCTTTTTAAATTGACATAAGTCAACTACTTACATCCTTGAAACCATCTATACATTTTTACCATCTAATATTTAATACAATATTCATGTCAAGCCAATCTTCTCGTTGAACATACTAAGAACTTGACAGAAATAAATAAATATGTTGACACCAATGACAAAACATCAATGTTAGCACATATATGCATGATAATTCAACAATCTCCCCCTTTGTCTTTGATGGAAACATATGATGTGAAAAATGATAAATGCACAAAGAAATCATATCAACAATACTACCAACTGTTGGAAATGAGATAAGTAACTGAGAGGGGAGGGGTGAATCAGTTACTCCAAAACAAATCCTTTGTCCATTAGATGTCTTAAATAATTTAACACTATTACTCGGTCAATTAAGATATTCTTCTATAACTTGGGTGTCAAAGAAATCTTTATAATATACAATGCAATTATACTTTAGTGATTAAGTGCAGAAATATAAAGCATGAAACAAATAACATATACATCGGTGACACCAAGATTTAACGTGGAAACCCAATATGGGAAAAACCACCTATGTAACTAGTTACTATTTTTCACTCTTCTAAAGTGAGCCCTGTTAGGAGCCAACCATGTTAAAGCTCACAATAACACACTGTTACGTGTGACCCTGTTAAAGGATTTAATCACCATGTGAGGAGTGGCCTTGTTAGAGGTCTTCAACACTTCAACATAGAAATGCTACCTTGTGAGAGGATTTACAAAAAGACTATTAAGTCTACTCTGTTAAGAGATTTGAGATCACTACTACAATTGTTAGAGAGTAACAATGAATTGACATGTATGTGTAAGCAACTATCTTTGATGATTCAGATCTCTATTATGATTATGACTAGATCTTTGTTGATTAGATATTCTATTGCAGCTCTGAGTGATCTGTACTCAATCAGAATCTTATCTAATTTCACCTTCACTCTTCATGTCACATAATTCCACACTTCTTCTTGCACACTTTCTTTCACACATTCAATCCAAACTTGACCTTTCATATATATGATAAGCCTTGTCAAGTCAGCTTGAATATACTTCTAAATAATAAATCATAATTTAGTCGGCCTCATATAACCAATTAATTATAGAATGTAAATCATTGTTAGTTGGCTAACACTGAATGCCCGACCATGAATGAAATGCCCGAGTGACTCGGTCAACACTGAACTTCTTCAATACCCAGCTAAACTCATTCAACACTAAAACAACGCATTCTATTCACCAACTGTGCTCATTCTAAATGTAGACATTTGTGTATCATCACTACATAAGTGTATATACATGTGTAACATCAATGAAAATACACAATTGAATAATTGTTTTCAACATCAACAATATCCACAATATTATCTTTTAGAGTCTCTCTAACAAATCTTCTCCATCTGATAATAATATCTCCCCCTTAGTCTCATACTTATTTTTCTATTTTTCACATGACTATCTCTCCCCCTTTGACATCAATGACAAAGGCACATATATGTACTAAGTCATAGAAGCCAAAAACATCATAATAATTGAATATCATACCTCATAAGACTAACTACTCCCCCTAAGTAGAAGCAACCAAAACATCAATCTAGATCAATAATAATCTTCGTAAGAACACTAGACTGATGCACATCAATGCATCTCTAATTTTGGTCAGGTGGGGCAATCACCCCAAGCTTACCTCCGAGATACTCAAAAGTATCCTTTGGAAAGGGCTATGTAAATATATCTACAATATTCTCTTTAGTAGACACATATTCCAATCTGACTTTCTTTCTCACTAACCTTATCTCTCAAGAAATGATACTTGATAGATATATGCTTTTTCTTTGAGTGTAACACAAGATGCTTTTAAATATTGATGGCGCTTGAATTATCACAATAAATAGACATAGGCTCATCAATACTTACTCTGATATCTTTCAACATTTTCTTCATCCATACCACTTGTGTACAATTAACATCAACAACAACATACTCAACCTCATAAGTAGATTGTGATATACAATTTTTCTTTTTACTTGACCATGAAACTAGCCTCTTAGCCAAGAAGAATGCTCCTCCACTTGTACTCTTTCTATCATCTATATTACCTTCCCAATCCACATCAGTAAAAACACTCAATGTAAATTTATTATCCTTACCATACCAAAAACCATAGTCAATTGTTCCTTTTAAGTATCTAAATATTTTTTTCACTGCCACAACATGAGATTCTTTAGGATCTACTTGAAATCTATCAACAATGCATACTACATTCATAGTTTCAAGTCAGGTCTATGTCAAGTACAATAATCCAACGATTATAGATATTTATATTGTTTGATTTTCCTTATGCGATTCATCATTCTTTGTCAATTTGCAACCAATAACCATAGGAGTAAAAACTAGTTTTGAATCTTCCATACCAAACTTGTTCAACAATTATTTCATGTACTTGGACTGAGATATGAAAATACCTTTTTCTGATTGTATAATTTTGCAGACCAAGAAAGAATTTCATCTCACCTATTATGGACATCAAAAAATATTTTTGCGTCTCATTAGAAAATTCTTTACTCAACTTGTCATTATCACCAAAAATGATACCATCAACAAAGACTTCAATAATCAAAATATTATCACTATCAATTTTGAAGTACAAGTTACTATCAACACTACCTTTATTGAATCCAAGATTTAAAACATACTTATCAAATCTTGCATACCATGCTCTAGGGGCTTGTTTCAACCCATACAGTGCTTTCTTCAATCAAAAAACCATTTTATTATGAATAGTCAAAGGAAATCCATCAGGCTGCTTAATATAAACTTCCCCTTCCAATTCTCCATTTAGAAATACTGATTTAACATCCATCTAATACACCTTAAAAAATTTGTAAGTAGTATATGAAAGAAATAAACTAACAACTTCAATTATAGAAACTTGAGAGAAAAAGTCTCCTCAAAGTCAGTACCTTCCATCTGTGAGCATCCCTTACAAGCAAGTCTAGCTTTATTCTGAACCACTTCATCATCTTCATTCATTTTTTTTATGAATACCCATTTAGTACTGATCACATTATTTTCCTTCGGATTGGGAACTAGAATCCATGTGTTTTTGTTTTCAATGTGGTCCAATTCTTCTTCCATATCTTTAACCAAACTTTCATCTTTTCATGCTTCATCAACATCCTTAAGTTCAATATTAGAAATCAGAAAAATTTCATCTCTATTTCTATTTTATCTTCCTCTAGTTTGAACACCTTAATTCCTATCACCAATAATATAATTATCAAAATGTTTTAACCTTACATACCTTGGAATCTTAGTATTTGCATTTTTAGTTGACTCTTGTGTCTCCACTTCTTCCTCATTTGCAACTTCTTCATCTTGATCTAATGAACCATTCTAATTCTGTACTTGCATTTCCCGATTGTCTTTCTGGCCATCTTATTCATATCCATAAAATCTAGCTTGTTTCTGATAGATTTCATCCAGTTTAACATTCACACTTTCAATTATCTATGTCAACCTATTATTGTAATAGTAGTATGCTTTTCTCTTTATAGAATAACCAAGAAAGATACCTTCATCACATCTAGGATCAAATTTCCCCTAATCTTTATCTCTTTTGATGTAACATTTACATCCAAATATTCTAAAATATTTCACTGTAGGGACATGACCATACCATATCTCATAAGGGGTCTTATCAGTGCCCTTCTTGATTTGAACTCGATTCAATGTGTAGATGATAGTGCTAACCGCTTCTCTCCAATAGACTTGTGGTACATTTCCCTCAATCGTCATTTTCCTTGTAGTGTCTAGGATAGTTATAATTGTTCTCTCTGCAATACCATTCTATTGTGGGATACGTGGTGCAAACATTTTCCTCTTTATCCCATACTCAAAAAATGCATTAAATTCACCAGATGTAAATTCTCCACCTCGGTCAGATCTAAGACATTTCATCTTCATACCTATCTCAGTCTCAACCATAGCCTTGAAAATCTTGAATTTGTCAAAAGCTTCATATTTATCCTTTAAGAATTGTTGCAGTGGTTTCTTAAATAACCTAAATTTAAAAAACAATTCCAGACACATCCAAGGTTATTTGTGGGGTCAATGTATTTGTATATTTGCACATATTTTCCGTTGAGTTTTTAAAATCTTATCATTTTGGGTCATGAACAATTCAAAGCATGTCATATTTTGAGCTCCAAAAAGCATATTAATTCTTGGAACTTGTGGTATTTTCATGTTTCCAAACTCCTCGGCTTGTCGATAGCTTTGTGTCGCACTTTGAATTTCTCAAATCAGAGCTACGAGTCAAAAGTTACACTATCTCGAGGTTGTTTTAATTTTAACTTTATTTAAAATTTAAAATTAAAATAATAATAAAAGAATCTTAAATTATTTAATATTTAAGGGTTAGGAGTCAACTTCCTCCAATCTTAATTTATAAGAAAAAGTTAAGAGTTAGTGGTTAGTGTTTCAAACGTGAAAAACAAAGCCAAAAAGGTTAGAAGTTTCTAACCAACATTTCTTCCTGTCAACATTACAACTTTCTCCCTAACCTTAAAGTTTTTAAAAGAAAAAAGAAAAAAAAAGTTAAGAGTTAGAATTTTAACTTTGGCCAATTTTGTTTTCCTAATCCCAACCCTTTTCAGATTTCAAGAATCCCAACCCCAACTAAATCGCTTCTCAGTTATTTTAAATAGCAAGCATAATGCAGGGAATTTCAAGATTCGCGAGTTGTTGGTTTGGGCATTGATGCAGAGTCATGAGCACAAGAAACTTCTTGGCTAAGTTAACATAATACAGATATCTAAGGCATCCACCATTATGAAGGTATAAGAATGTGAATACAAACATCGAGAGTTCTTCTCCAATGCTTAAAACATTTCTTGTAAATGCCATGAAAATGGAGGTTAAAGGAATGAACTTCTAGCAATGAGAGCACAGTCAAGTGCAAGGCTCACAGTAATGTAATAATCACTAATTCTTTGAGGATAAACAACATCCAAAACAATAATATGGGACCACCTGTTCATGAAATTCAAGCTATCTCCAATAAAGGAATACCTTCGCAAACTTATTTGAAAATATGCCTACTGGTTATCACAGTCAGAGGGAGCGTACAATAGATGGTCAACAAATTGGAGATTTCCAGAGCACTATTAGATGAATTAGTAAAGCGCATGCTAAATATGGAATCGTAGATCAAGAGGCTTCAAACTTTCAAGAAAAAACAACTCCTAGGCATAAAGCCGAAGCTCGCAAGTCAAATCCCATAATATTTATAAACATCTTCTCTGTCTCTCCTAGAAGAGATCATTTAGAACAAGTGAAAGGCATGTAAAATGTGGAAGCACAGCTATGATATGTGAACTGTTTGGTGTAAAGAGATGTCATTTCATGGAATGCAATAATTGTAGGGTATGCACAAAATTTATTTATGAAACCGGTTTGTAGAAACCTTCGAGTTGATGTAACCGACTCGTATAAAGCCGACTCCACCAAATTTGTTGCAATGGTTGATAAATTTGCATAAAATAGATTTGGTTCTATCAAGAAAATTTATTTGTTAGGATTTTGCAAGTGGGTAGGGATAAGGAGAAGATAAAGGTTAATTAGATAAAGTAGGGTATTTATGTAATTAAGACAAAATATAAGAAAAGGGGGTATTTATTTAAACACAGTTTTATTTAATTAAACAAATTTGAGCATTAGATAAATTACATTAATTAATTTATCTAGAAGAATTGATAAGAGGGTGAAATTAATTAAACAGATAGAGTGTTTAATTAATAAGGTAACTATAGAGGAATGGGTACTAATTATTTAATTAAATAAAAATAAATGACTATTTAATTAAATAGGATAAGGATGTTAGATAAATTAAATTAATTAATTTACCTAAGACTATAGAAGACGAGTAAATAATTAAATGAGTTAAACATTTCAGATTTGGGTGTCTACACTTCCTTTCAGAACGCACCACCTGAGTCCTCAAAATTATCACCGTACACCAAAATTATCATCACAGATAGTGTTATCATTGATACACTGGATACTTAGAAAAATCGTTGTGGAGTCACCTTCATCAATGGTATAATAGATTCAATCATCCTAGAAGACATGTTTCCAGTAATGACAACACTACAACATTTATCACATGATCTAAGATGTGATCATCTTCATCATAATGCCAACAATCTCCCCCTTTGGCATTGATGGCAACACTTAAGAAAATTGATAAGTGTCTAACAATGCAAATCAAGTACATAACTTCTTAGGATTACTCCCCCTAAGGTAATTACAAAAAAAATCATGCAATCCTATGGAACATATTACACTGGTATATCTATACTACTTCCCTTACAAATACATGGCCAAACATTTCACCTCTATACTACTCCTTCTTTGACAACAATGACCAAGGTATTACAAAAGATAATAAAAATTGATAGAGTAGCATATACTTATTACAATCTACTAAATACATCACCAAAATTGGTCTTTAAGACCTGTAGATCACTCTCCCATATCTTCTTGAGATTTTCTATGATCACTATCTAATCGCATAGCAGATAGGATAACTCCTCCAATGCCTCCAATGTACTCATACAGGGCTAATACAATTGTTGTATCTTTATCTCCTTGTTGTAAAATTTCCATCTTGGGAATCGGTATACTTTGCAGCTCCAACAATGTTGTGACCCTTTTATCCTTCTCATTATTGTAATTTTTGAGCTTATGATTAATATTTCTCACTAACGCTCCAAAACTTGTTATAGAATGATCCACTGGATCAAAATTTTCTAGTAGTTGTTGTAGCTCCTATTGAGATTCAACTTTTTTTTGCTCGATATATTTCAAAAATTGTGAGAAGTTAGAAATAGAGTTAAGGATCTTACCACCTTCTATAAATGCTTGTTTTACCTTGTTAATGCCAACTATCAATGATCCTCTATCAAGTGCAATACATTGGAATACATATTCTAATTTCTTCTTTTCATAATACTTTTCTACTCTTATTGTTGTTGCATCCTCTAGAATTTTTATTTGATCATTTGCATCTGTCACCAATTGAACCAACTGTTTAATAGGTGCATCTTTTTCCTTATATGTCACTTCAAGGACTAAGTCAGAGAGTATATCTCTTGCAATCTGTATAACATGTGCCTCTTGTCTCATCTTCTCCTTATTTCTTGGGACTTAATAGCCATAGAAATTTCTACCATTTCGTTAGGATTCATAGTGCTCAAATCTATTTGTCCTTTAATAGATGGTATAACTTCATCCATACAAAAAATGCTAGAAGACATATACTGTAAAGTTGTTACCTTTTTTGTCTCCTTGTCAATGGTCTTCTCCTTATGTGCATCTTCAGCTTCTGGATTTCAACATGCTGCCTCCATCACCGGTACCTATTGCAGTTGATCATCTACAGGTGTTACTATTGTTGATCTCCAAGTTATGTTGTCTATTAGTGTCACACACTTAGTCATTATCAAGGCAGGTTGGTGGGTCATCACTGTGACCGAGCCATCCCACTAAGGCCGACTAATGCATGTACCGATCAGTAGTTACTGCAGAGAAAGTCAATGGTTGTTGAGTACTCAGTAGTTACTGAGAAGATTGTATGTTGAGTTGCATAGAATAGTTAGTGCCGAGTGACAACATATGGATATGCCGAGTGAGACAGTTTTGATCGAGCACCAGAGTTTTCATATGTCAATCAAGACAATTTTTGTATATTTGTTTGGAATGGCACAAACACTTAGGTAAACCATTTTTTCCAACTTCTATGTATGATTTAATGATCGTGCAAGACATTTAATGGAGTTAATTACGCGTTATGGCTGAGATCATTAATACCTATGCATGCAATGCAACCAATCAAAAAATAGGAATGCTTAAGTGGAAAAAGTGATGAATCTAGATCATTGATCTTGATCTGGAAGCTTCATCAATTATCTATATAAGGAAAGATACAAAACCCTAATTATATATGCGGATGCATAGAGAAGAGATCTGGTGTGTATGCAGAAGAAGCAGATTTTTGGTATATCATAAGCATAGACCATGCAGAGTGGCCGAGCAGAGAAACAAAGGATAGAAAAGAGTTATATCAGATTTTGGAGATCAGTTAAGAGTTGGAAAGAGGAGATTTGACATTAGCATTTGAAGTGAAAACCAAAGGATCAAGTATTGATACATTCTAGTAAGTGAAACAGGGTAAATCTCTTAATAGAGTAGTCCTAACAGACTTTTGTAAATCTCCTAATAGAGTGCTTACTTAGATGTAAGTTTAAATCCTTTAATCAAGGTAGATAGTATAAATTTGTAAGCTCTTAACAGGGTATACCCCTCACAGGGTAGATCATCAGTTGTGATCAAAACTTTGTAGCCCAAATAGGCACACTTTGTTACTGCGGTAGTGAAGATTTTTGGTTGACATCCCCACCCCAGTTTTACCTTTCAAGGGTTTCTGGGTTACCAAATCTTTGTGTTATGTGTTTATCATGGATGTGATTAGTAGTTAGATCTATTACAGTATTGCAGTTAATGTGTATGTATACATGTTGAATTAGTTTATTTTAGAAGTATAAAAGTTTTATAGATCTCGATTCACCACCCCCCCCTCTCAATATATTGCTTTCCCATATTAGACTTCCAAAAATTAGTATCAGAGCTCTGTTCTCTTAGAATAATTCTAACCACTTGAGAGTTAAGATCTTAGAGATAGAGGTTTATAAGTTGGGAAAAGTCATAGAGAATCATAAGATTGACATCCAGTTTGCACTACAACAGCTTGAGACAACAAGAGAGGAATTGAAGAAATCCTTAAAGGCAATGAAAGAATTGGCAAATCAGCTGAATGACACTCAATAAAAAGAAGAAGACACTGAAGGTCTATTTTATAATGGAAGTTCCAAAGAAAGTAATGCAGCAATTGTAGATCTATTGGAGAAAAACAACACACTGAAAGAATGAGTCAAAAGTCTAAAGATAGAACAGGAAACTCAATCAATAACACCATGTGAGGTGATTGATCAGAAAAAGAAAGTTGATGAAGACAAGATATTGGCAGAAGAAGATAAGAGACAAATGGCTACCAGACTTGATGAAAGGACATGTGATGTGTAGAAGCTCACAAACAATCATTTAGACATGATCAATCAACTATTATTTGAAAACCAAGAGGTAAACATGAAATACATTGAAATTACGTATCTGAGATTAGAGAACAATCAACTAAAAAATGAGTTAAGATCTGAAAGGGAACTCATTGAGAGGATAAACAAACCTAATGAAGCCTTGAGATATTTTGAGGAACTGATGATATCACCAAGAAGAACCAATGACACCTTTGGACTAGGCCATACTGAGCACCTATCATCTACTAAAGAAGGAGAATCATCAAAGAGTGGAGAACTAAGGAATGCAAAGCTGAAGAATAGAAAACCTACATGTCATCATTGTGGGAAATGAGGACACGCAGAAAACATTTTCCGAAGCAAGAATGGTAAGTCCAATCCTAAGCCTAAATTTAATGGATATTTCTTTAACTGTAAGAAGCATGGACACCAGGCATATGAATGTAGGTCAAAGACTATCATTACACCTACTTCACCTAGATTTCAAGGACATTGTTACAATTTCCAAAATTTGGTGACATGTAACTGATTGAATGTTTGAAGATATTAAGTTGATGATCATGCAAGGCATTAAATAAGTTAATGTATTGTATTATCATTGATGTCAACTTGATATAATCTATATGGTCATGGAAATAATGCCAAAGATGTCAAAGAACCGATGAATCAAGACTATGCTATCAGTAATGATACAAGTCAAGTATTCACTAAGTGACTACATACACCAATAGAGTGCACACTGATGGTCAGAGTAAAAGAGTAGAGTCATAGTGTTACCCGATGAGCTAATGCACAGCATTACTGACGAGAAAAGTTACAGTGTTTCCCGACGAGCAAAACACAGAGTAACCCGGTGGAAAGAATCTTAGTATTGCCTGACAGAGAAGACAAGGATAGAGATCCCGATGACAACTGAAGTCACACTGATGGAACAATCAATTATCACTGATGACTAACTGAAGTGTTGACCGGCAGAACAGAGAGTTTAGAAAATGACAAAATGCTTAGCTATCAAGAAGCTAAAGATAGAATTAACAGATACTTATCATTGTTTTAATCATCTAGATAAAGTCAAAGATAACTAAGTGATTTAAAGCTGATTTGTCTAGTTGGCAAGAAGATATCTTTGAGATAAATCAGGAGTTTTATTTAAATCTATTGGCAAGAATTGTGGAACATGCCAAGAATCAAGAAAGCCAAGAAAAGGGGAAAACATGTCTATATAGAGACAAACCCAATTCATTATGAAGTGTGGGGTGAACAAGATAATAGAGAAAAGATGCTAAAGTAAATCTGAAGGAGAAGAAAGTCTTCATTCAGTCCTAATCAACAAGCTAAGGAAAGAGCTAGATTCTCCAGACACCAACAAATAGTGAGACAAGCATCACAGAGAAGAACATTGTGGAGCAAATGTATAAGTGATTATATTGATCAGAGAGGTAATGGATTTACAATAGATCTAAAAATCTACAATTGAGTTGTATGTATGAATAGATCATTAGTTTTTCAGTTTAACCATTGAAGCATATAAGCCTCTTAACTAAAATTCTTTTACAATTGAGATACATCCCAAGGAGTATCAAAAAGTTTGATCACAAAAGTAGCATTGGATATTCCCGATACCTATTGACAGGCCAAGTGAGTGTTTGATCAAGGATGGTAGCATTAGATGCCAGATACT